>JAOXJP010191194.1:0-12251 GCA_025762735.1 Platanus orientalis | reverse complement strand
TAGTGGGTTGGTGTTTCCAACATATTCTCTTCATGATTGCCTCCGATTTTTAGGTAGATTCACAATAAAACATAATAAAATATTTAATGGTGATAGTTAAAGGATGATGGTTTCTCTTCTCCCAAGTGTGAGAATTTTAGTGAAGCATAGACTCCAATTTCAAGACATGTTTTCCATTCTTAGCAGACCAAATCAAAGTTAGATTTGGGAGTGAGAAGATAGTCAGTTGTCAGTATGACCTTATTTGAATATGTTTCAGGAACATGGCTTATTGTTGTAGCTAATATAGTATGTTCAAACTTCAAAGACCCAAGGTTGTTATTTAATTATTGAACTGAGCTATGTGGTACATGCATGGGTCAGTAGACTTAGTAGCCAGTGATTGGTCCCACAATGCCTCGTTACAAGAAAATGTGTTTTTTGCGACAACCTTTTAGCGGCAACTTCAAAAGTTGATGCCGTTGACTTTTCCCTTTTTTTTGGTATGTTAACTTTTCATTAAGACCAGTTTGTACAGGCTAATTTTAGTGATTGTGCATGGGGACTGGTTTTATATGTAGTTCTTGAATAAATAAGAATCTGCTATTTATAATAGTAGTGATGCTTTAATAATGTGTGTGAGAGAGAGAGAGACCCAATGATTTTAGGCTTCCTGCAGTTTTCTTTCTCAGTTTGTTGGTGGCTTTTTTGACCAGCTTGTTCTAGATTCGGTTGGGATAGTCGCCATTTCACACAGGTGCAGTGGAGTGGTAGTATGAGCCTGTGGTTTGGTGAGTTTAGAACCTACAAAGGTAAGCTTTAGCACTCTCAAACTAGAATTTTTTAATTTAATGAAATTGAGATGGCCACTTTGGAAATTATAAGTTGAATACAACACTAAAGGAATAACCTTTGGTTTATTAAGAGTTGATGGGAAATTGTAGAGGTTAGCTGAAGAGAACTTCATGCAAATTTTTTGGATAAGCAATTTTATACAATTTTTGTCAAGTTAAAAATTACAACGTGGTCTTCATCATGTCATTCAGGGATGTTTTGCTCTTGTTTGAATTGTGATTGCGTTGCTTGACAATGAATGTTTAAATTTCCTTTCTTTTACATATTGCAGAGATCCTTAAAGACCGTCCATCTTGGTTTTGAGATTGTCAGAGCCTTGAAGTCTTTACCATGTGTGGGTTCTTTTTAATGATAGTGGGCATAGGGTCCACTTTATATTTTTTCTGAAAATCAACAATTTACATTACTAAGTTATAATTAATCTCGGTTATGTTAATAAAACCAACACTCATTCAAGGAATCTTTTCTTTTGGTTCTTTCCTCTGTTAGGCCACTTTCTATTATTTCTCTATTCTCTTTATTACATGTTTTATTATTTGGAAACTTTGAGTAGAGATTGTCCCCTTTTTCAACTTAGAAGTAAGTTCTGGTTTCCAGTAACTCATTTGTTCTTTCTTGCATTCAAAATACCCCTTCACATTCACAAAAGTGGGGGAAACAAGAACAAATAACTGATTAAGACTTTTTGTAAAGGCACTGAGCCACGTACATCAAGCAATTGGCTCAGGAGACAAGTGGCAAGCTGAAATATGGTTTGGGTAGGCACCTTACTGTTCTTCGCACTTTCATCCAAAGATTGAGCAGGTGGATTTTGTAATTCTTTTAGCTTATTTATGTCTTCATATACATATCTCTATATCTCCCCATTTCTCTCTCTCTCTCTCTCTCAATATATGTATTTAGTTATGTTTGTATATGTATATCAATGTTTCAAAACCTGAATTCATACTAGCTGGTTAGATTGGCTGATCTAGGACTAAGTGTTTCAATTTGCTGCTGAACTAGATATGCATAAAACTAGTTTGAACAGGTTGAGGACAACTTGGTGTATGGGCATAGTTATTATTTGTTCCTTAATGTCTTTGGGCTGTCCTAACTATTACCATCACACTATCTCATAAATCTCATTTTCTAGTGTTTCTATGAATATGCTTCTAGCAGATCACAGATTTTGCTTCCTATCTTTCATGGAAATATGATTTGCCCAATATCCAATATATTTACATCTTACTTATGTTTTTGTGAGTGTGTGCATGATTATTATTTAGTCCCTTACATCTTTGGGATGTTCCCAACGATTACCATTACACAATAGTCATTTTTCGTTTGCTGCTGCTTCTTAGTCTACCATTTAGCATGAGCTTCCACTTTGCTTTTTTGGGTTGGTATTTGGATGTATATATCTGTTCTAACTTCCCTTGTTTTCTTTTGGCTATGTGGAGTTACAAGGAAGGTAAGTCCTAAATTTTACATTCTCATTTTTTAACCATGAGTTTAACATTATTGGCTTTGATAATTATCTTTATTACTTTGATGAAAAACCTCCTTACCTTTTGGATACAATGCTTTTTATAATAACTAGACTCATAATAGGAAGATAACATGCAATCCAATGGGATAAATTAGGTTAAACTTATCTAGTTCTTTATAGGAAAATATGCAACGTGGTCACTAGGATCAGCTAGATCAAGTTAACACGACACCTAGGAAAGGAACATGCCACTTAATGATAGAAGACTCAAACAAAACTCCATGTGACTAAGTTTTAGAAACATTCTGAAAGGAATATCAGGCTTTCTCAATAACCAATGAGGAGTCAAGCCGCATTTATTTCATTTTTTGTACTTGTAGTATAGTAGTTCATGTCATTGCCAGTAAGAAACATGAACGGCAGTGTTTTCTGGATGGAAACTCTGGCCAAAACATGTCTAGATCACAAAAATGCTTATTAGCACTTTTATCTTTTATCCAAGGTGAAAATGTAATGCAAAGCGCATGGGAAAGGAAGGACATTGGTTTTCATGCTCTAAGGTTTGAAAGTTTGATGGAATAATTTTTAAAATGAGCTTGTAGTGGCATACTTTGGTTTTGGTCCTCCATTAAATTATTGCCTCTTCTTTTATTTATTTATTTATTTTGTTGTTACTTATTCAGGTTGTTTTAGGGTTTCACTTATTACGAATATATAAATGCTATCATTTAAGTTGGATAGTAGCCTTGTTTTGTTGTGCATAGTATTTCAAGATTAAGAAATATGGGCAGCAGGTTTCTTCTACAGGTTTTCATAAAGAGAACAGAGCCAAGCTCCTAGGGCAATCACTTGGTAGGGGTGCAAAATGAGTAAAACAGGGCAGCCATCTAAATGGTAGGCCCATTGGGTTTAGATTTTGTACCTTTGGGATTTTTTTTATTAACTTCATGATAATAATGAGGAAATAACATTCTGATGTTTGAAAATTTTAGTTGGTTCTTCTTCTAGTATAATGAGTCCTCACAGGAAGAACTCTATGCAGAATGATAGAGTTTTCCTTTCTATACCTTTTAAAAGCAGAGCTTCAAGATCCTTAGAGTTCATAATGAAAATGAATTCCATACTTGGTTTTTTCTTCCTTGAAGTTTATTTCTTTCCTTTAATATGTGCATATATTTATTTATTGTTGGCTGGTGTCAAGAGTTATTTCCTTGCAGCACTTGAATATTGGTGGTGCCTATATTATTGATGAAAATCTCTTTTTTGCAATTGCAAATAACTGCCCACATTTGAAGGTGAATTTTCTTATAAATTGCACTTTGAATTCAATTTATTATTCATCTAAGCTAATAATCACCGGTGGTATTGTGGTAAGAGCAGGTACGAGAAGGCCTTCAATGGATGACTTGGGACTAGGCCTTGCATGGATGGCTGGATGTAACATGCATGTTTGTTCGGTTGTCATCAGGCTCATATGTGACTTCAGCATGAGAGAACTGAAATGCTTTGGTTTTGGTTTGAGAGAACGAGCAAGGAGAGAAATAGGGGCAGAGGTCCTCTCGGTTTAATTTGTTGAAGCACTTGTTGCCAAGATGGTTTTCTCATGAGGGTTTACTATCTTTACAAGGCACTATGTATTTATAACAGTATTAGATAAGTACCATGTATTTATTGAGTCAATTTGATGGTGTACTAATTTGTATATATTTTTATCTACAACATATGTAGAATGTAATTCAGAGAGGATTACACAATTTTTATGCTTTAAGCAAAATCAAATGAAGTTTTGAAACTATTTGACAAATCCAAATTTCCATGGCTGTTGTTGTGGTTTTATTTTGATTCCCTAAATAAAATTGAAATTAGGGGTGTGGTAGGAATTAATATTAAATAAAGTTTATATGTTAGTTTTTGCCGGCAACCAAAAAGTTGACGCCAAAAGTATTTGTGAAACTTTTGTGGCAAAAAGTTTTATGGTTGAAGGAAAAAGTGTTGCTTTTTCCATCAAGTGGTAAAAGATGATAGAAAAGTTTTATTTTTTTCCGTTAGGTATATATTAGGTGACAGAAAAAGTTTTTTTGTGCATCTACTAAAAGTTGACACAAAAACTATTAGTTGACGATTAAAAGTCTTATTTTTTCTGACAACCTGCGTAGTTGAAACCAAGTTTTTTGGTGGCACGATTTACCGCATCAGGCTGCGTCAACTAAAAAGTTGATAGAAAAAATATTTTTAGCGTCAACTATTATATTTTTCGCGCCAACTTTAGTTGACACAAAAAGCCTTATTTCTTGTAGTGCCTCTATAGACATTGCCGAATCCACCGGTACCCAAAAGCCTCTTGTCACTAAACCCCTTGGTGGCGATGTAGAGATCTTTATATTTCAACCTATGAGGCCCATAGTCGATCTCCCAATTCTCAAGTACTTCCTCATACTTTCTCTTCCTTCTCACCATAAACAGGATGACAAAGATTGTCGTTACCACTATTGCAATGGAAATAATGGGCAATCCAATTGTCAAAAGTTTGGATTTCTTTCTGGGTCCTTGAGGAAGCTTAGGAAGTTGCGAGAGAGTGAGCTCTTTAGCATTCCCTTTCATCGTAAAGCTCCATCCCAACAGGTAATGAGCTGAAGGAATGTTCCCAGTAGACGACGAGAAGCCCACAAACATGGGCTCTAAGATGATTGGAGAAAGATCGAGGGACAAAGATAAGAGCGGGATAGCCGGTTTAGGTATGTTAACCTGAGCTAATGTAACATTAAGTTGCTTGTGTGTACCATTATAATCCACCTAGACTTGCATGGGTTGCCCACTGTTGAGGCTTAGATTCTCAAATCCTCCATGTTGATTAGTGAAATATGACACCAGAGCGGATATATTAGACTTCAGATCGTTGATATTGATACCGACGTGGTTATCGTTGATATCGTTGAACGGCCTGTTAGGGATGATGTTGAACTCAACTGCGATAACATGGTTGGACGAATTACCAACATTGGTCATGTTAAAGAGGTCCAGATAATCGGCTTCCCAAGATTCTGGGAGCCCTCTTGTGGGAGCGATTACAAAAGTCATTTCTTGACCGCCTTTCTCCTTATAGTAGGAGACGAAGGCAAAAACAAAAGTAGTGGAGAAGGAGAGAGCTTTATGGGTTGATGAGTTGAGGAAGTGAAGAGGTTGCGAGTAGAAGGCATGACCTTGCTGCTCTTGCGCGGTCATGTTGGTTAGCATCATTAGGCCATTGGGTGTGATCTGGGCTATGTCGTCCAGGCTTAAGTTAGACCCTCAGAAACCATTGTAAGTGAAACTAGGATCTTTTGCTTGTAAGGCTACTAATCTCGTGAGCAGAAACAACACCCAAAGCTTGAAAAACATGGTCTCGGAATGTTCTGTATTTCTGTTTCCTGTGTTCATCAAGATTCAACTCCTCCTTCCTCTCTAAATGCTGTCTACGTTGACAAAGCAACCCGGACCGAGCTGGTATCGGTATTTGAAAGCAAGCAGTGGTTGGCAATTGTCCCACTCCCATCAGAACCCACATACAGCAAAATTTTAAGATTTTTTGTAGTCCAAATTGTTACTGGTCCGAATCAGGCAATAGTATGATATAGTCTCCATACCTCTGACGAAGGGTACTTTAATAATTATGCTTGTACTTACTAAATGTATATTTACTGTAGCACCCTCTCCTAGCCCTAACCCTCCAAAAATATTTTATAGTAAAGCCTTGTGTCACATGTTGATTGGTGCAGGTGTGATAATCTTTTGTCAAACTGGAAAAGATTGGAAACCAATCTATTGATTCATCTTCTACCTGCTACAGTTAGTCAAGACTTTTGCGAGAGGAAATAGACCGTTATCTGACAGTTGTGGCTGCACATCCTACACCATTGGATTGGAATCTTACATCGACATCTGCATAGTGATTAAGCATTAGGACACGATTCTAATCTGATCAATTTAGTTCAATTGCTTTTACTGGGCCTAAATCTATTCTATCAGTACCCGAGAAAAAAATATTCCACCAAGTGGATACATTAGTGGGCCAAATTTGGCTTTTGGTTGCCTAAAGTCCACTCTGAAGTCTAAACATGATCTTGTCTTCCAAAAATCCTATGAGGTGGCTAAAGACCTGACTGCATCACTACCAAACAGAATATTCAAATAGAATAGTTATAAGAACAAGAGTTTGTTGTAGAAACGTATGGAGTGGTTATAATTGACAGTGCTAAAATGAAAGAGTTCCTGAAACAGTTGAGGATAAGAGGGTTGTGATGGTTGGGAAACATCACAACTCCTTGTGAATATTCCTTTTGGAACATATAATTCCTTGAAAAGAGTTGTATTGGTTTCCAATTAATACAATCTTATCTATTCTTTCTCTTATGAAATGTTGTGTAGGGTGTCACATATATAAAGAGTTATCTAAATAAAGATGTGTCTTTTCCTTTATACCATTTGGATAAATATAAATAGAAGAAGGGTATGACCATATCCCACATCAAATTGGATTGAATTCTTTCCTAATTTCTCTTTCCTCTCATAACCTTATCTAGAAACGATTTGTTTAAGTGGAACCAAACCCAATCCATAAAACCAATTATTTAAGATATAAAGACAACCCATTATTGTTCTTATATTATTGGTTGTTAATCTTTGTGGGACCGATAGTGGTATCAGAGCAAGGTTATCTAGGTTCTTAATCAAACGATCTAAAGAATCACGATTCGATAAGAACTTGCTACGGTATGTCAAACTGTGTTTTTGACAAATTTTTTACAAGATTAAATTCTTCATCAAGTGAAGAAATATTTGTAGAGATATTGATATATCTCATTACATTGGCACTTGTAACGGAACCAATGACAAAGGATTGGTGGATAGATTATGAAGCAACTCCACACGTAGTCAATTACAAAGATGGCTTCACGAACTTTAAAGACATTCCAGTCCCAAAATATAGAATCTATATGATTAATAATTCTTATCGTGACATGTTGAAACAATGAGATTTTAAATTTCAATCGGATAAGTCAAATTTTATTTTATATAATGTTTTATATACACCGAACATTAGAAGAAATCTTATTTCTGTGTCAGCAATAAAACATAAATGTTACATAATTAGGTTCAAGTCTATTTATTTTATAATTAAGTTTAAACTTGACCATTAGAATCTAGGAGTGTAAAGTTCATGTTCTAATAAAAAAATCTCTTAAAAATAAGTTGAGTAGTCAAACTTATGAATGCAAATTCATTGGTTACCCTATCAATAGATCTGGTTATAGATTATATCATAAGGAAATGGAGTTTATTGAAAGCAGAGATGCTACATTCATAAAAGAGGTTAAGTCCATTAGTGATCTTGAAAAGATTCTATTATAGATAAACATGGGTGCTAGGGGTCTATGATGGATATAGACCAGAATGAACTTATTAGTGAAAATATTGTTGTACTAATTGAACCAAAAAGGCATTCTATGATTAATGGGAGGAAAAAATCTCCATCTTTGTTTTAAGACCATTATAGTTTAATGACAAAGGAAGATGATAATGTAGAAAATGATATCATCGATGATCCTAGGATATATGAGGAAGCAATGAGTCTATGGGACTTGGCTGAATGAATGGAAGTTATGCAAGATGACGAAACCTTCATAAGAAAGAATAATGTATAGGAATTGTTACATCTTTTGAATAGCCGAAAGACAATAGAATGTAAATGGGTACTTAAGAAGAAATACAAAGCTAATAGTACATTAGACAAGTATAAGGCTAAGTTGGTAGCAAATGGTTTTACCTAACAACCTAAGATAGAGTTTGAAGACACATATTTTCTTTAGTTGCATATATGGATATGGAATTGTACCAAATAGATGTAAAAATGACATTCTTTAATGAAGATTTGAAGGAAGACATTTATATGTAGCAACCAGAACGCTTTAAAATAGAAGGACAAGATGACAAAGTGTTTCAATTAAAGAAGTCATTGTATAGACCTAAACATTCATTGAGGCAATGGTATTTGACATTCTACAAGGCTATTCTAGAATTATGAAATAAAATAAACATATTTAACTATTGTGTATGTGTGTGGAAGGAAGATGTTAAGATAACAATATTATCATTGTATATGGATGATATATTGTTAGCCAAAAATGATTTAATTTAGAAATAATTAATAAGACCAAATCATATTTGAGTTATCAGTTTGAAATGAAGGATATGGGTGAAACATCTTATATACTAGGTATTAAGATATCAATGTTCGAAGATGTTATATTTGGATCAAGTAAAGTATCTTGAGAAGGTCCTTAAGATATTTGGAATGGAAGGATGTAAACTTGTTACTACACCTACTGTTACGAGACAAAAACTGAACAAATCAATGTGTCCATAAAATGATCAAGAAAAGTACAAAATGGGTAAAGTATCATATGCCCAAGCTGTGGGCAGTTTGATGTATGTAATCATCTATACCAGGCTTGATATTTTCTATGGAGTTGGATTAGTAAGTTGGTTTCATTCTAATCCAAGAGAGACACATTGGCAAACGATTAAGAGGATAATGAGATATCTGAAAGGAACCATGAATTATAAGCTAGATTTTGAATCTAGCAAACTGGATGTTGTTAGGTTCTTTGGTGCAGATTTTGCAAGTGATCCAGATGAAAGGAAGTCAACTAGTGATCATGTGTTCTTCTTTGAAGGAGGACCAATATCTTGATCCAACAAGAAACAAACATGTGTTGCTAGGTATACCAGAGTCAAGAACTTATTACTTGCAGTGTAAAAAAAACATAGGTTGTTTGGATTTGATGTTTTATAAGAGATTTAAAACTACATTTAGAAAACAGTGGTAAGGAAACTAACGGATCCAACGGTGGAGAAATCTAGTCATTCGAAGAAAAGTGTTGCACTAGAGCATTTGAAACGTTAGAACCCAAATTTCAATTTGGCGATTGAGATTTGAAGTTATAAAATTGTGACACATCTAACACTCGAGGATCAAAAGTTTTTAAAGTAGAAAAAATCAAGGAAAATTGAGGACCAGGAACAGAGGATGTAAACGGTTGGTTATTTGTCGAAGATCTAAACAGAGAGCTTTAGTCCAGGCCTAGGATTGGCGATGATGGCAACCCAGACCTATGTGATTGAATCTATGAGAATGAATCCAGGAGTACTGAGAGTAGTCATCTATTAGAATCAAATAAAAGCAAAAACCTAAAAATGTATATGAGGAAGAGGGTCCCCACACATCAACATGTATCAAGTACATGGAAATTGAGTTATATAAGTAGAATTTTCTAATTAAAATCTAGAATTTGGTAATGGAAATCTATGGCTTATGGCTACATCACAACTTGTATAGGAATTAAAAGAAAAAAAGGTACATGTAAATGGTATAAAATAAAATGTAAGGTACGATATGTTGGATGACCCAATCTATTATGCCAGATTGGTGTCTCAATGTGTTTGCTATGGCATGCAACTAAAGAAGGTTGTCTAGTAGAAGATGTTTTTTAAGGGATATATCCCATTGCTACTTGACCCTTGGAAGATCACTTGCTTCGACTTTTTTTCCTAAATATAAAACTCATTAGCATCAAAAGAAACAATTTATTATGTTAGATTGGTGTCTTAATGTGTTTGCTATGTTATGCAACTAAAAAAGGTTGTCTGGTAGAAGATGTTGTTAAGGGATATATCTCGTTGCTACTGAACCCTTGAAAGATCACTTGCTTCGACTGTTATTCCTGAATATATAACTCATTAGCATCAAAAGAAACAAGACAACTATTGTCTTTAGTGAATTGATGAACATAGAGTAAATTTGTAGAAAGGGAAGGAACATGTAAAGTTTTATTTAGTTTAAATAGACAAGAGGAAGTGAAGAGTATCCCTGAACTTGTATTTTGCACTGAGAGAGCTTGGCCATTATCCACTACCACCTCTGTTGGACTTGAATATGAAGTATATAAAAAGAGCATATTAATGTCTAGAGCAACATGATTACTTGCTCCAGAATCTAAGTACCATGTAGAGTTAGAAGCTGCATAAGCAGATGAATACTGATTACACACATCACCATGTGATTGGTTATATACATTTGGTGGGAATGAAGAGGCAATGCATGTTGTAGCAGGTGATGAGTTTCCTTAAACAAGTTGTACCTGTTGTGTTGATTTATGATTGAATAGAGGACTCTGATAGTTAATGTCTAATCTTTGATAACACTCTAGTGTTGAATGACCAAGTTTCTTACAAATCTAGCATAATATCTTTGATTTATGATATTTTCCCTTGCCTTTGTTATAGTTAGATCTACCTCAATCATTATTTTTGAAGCCAGGAGATTGTTGAGTAGCAACGGACATAAAGGAAACTATATTTGATTGATTAAAGCTCTCATCTATTGGGAATGTAGCTATCTATTGATCTTAATTGAGCAACGATCATGTAACTTTGATAATGAGATGGTCTTAGATCAAGTTTTGATTACGGTCTTAAACGGATTAAACTTGAAGGGAAGACCATTCAGAATATGTAATATGATGTCTTCATCATCCAACAGAGCAGAGACAAGAGCCAAAGTGTCTTTAATCATCTTGATTTGCTGAAGATATTCATTCATAGAAAATACACCTTTCTTAATATTTTAGGGCTCTTTAGCTGAAATATATTGGTTCTTGAAAGAGAAGAAAATTTCCTTTCAAGAGCTAACCAAGCTTCTCTAGGTGGATCGAGATGCAGAATATAAGGATAAACAGATTTTGAAACTGAATCAAACAAGCAACTCAATAGTTGTTGATCTAACATCAACCATTTCGAATATTTAGGATTAGGTACGGATTTATTGTATGAGTTAAGAACAAGCTCATGAGATGGTGGTTTCTGAGAACTATCAATAAGGAATTGTAGGCGATGAGCCCGAATAGCTATAAGAAATTGTGATTTGCATAGCAGAAAGTTATTTTTTATTTTTTAGTTTCATTGTTAATAAAGAAGGTATATTTGAAATATAAAATTTTGAAGTATGGTGGGGGATAAAGAATTGGAAGACATGAATGACGAAGGTGAAGTAGAGGATAAGGAAGAGGAAATTACTGGTGTAGTATTTGTTGCCATTGAAGCATTGATCGAAGATCTTTCACTGGTCTTTAGCTTGAAGATGATGCAAGTCTTTTCTACTCTGATACCATAAGGAGATAGAGAACTAGAGAGAGTATTAACACAAAGAGTAGAGAGTATTCTGAATACCTCGAAGAGTACCCATATCATATTTATAAACTTTGGATAGAGACTTATAAGCAGTGGCAAAGCCACATTGGGGTGGGAGAGGGCCATGCCTCTCCCCCCGCCCCCCTCCCGCCCCAAACTTTAAAAAAAGCCCTAAAATACCATTAGGAAAAGGTCACAAATGTTTTGTCCAGGATTTTGTATGTTCTACCATGTCCTCTACCATAGGTTGACATGTGATAGTTTTTTGAATTTGACGCCCATTTTAATTGAGCATCAAATGTTCATTTGAACATTTTTTTTACCGTTTTAACCCTACACACCTCATTTTTATGGGTACTTATTTTTTTCTTTTGGAAACTGCTTTTATAGTTTTAACCCTATGCACCTAGCCTTTGTGCATAAGAAATGGTAGGACATACAAAATCTTGGACAAAATATTTTTCTCCTTAGGAAAAATCAATATATGTTGGGCTGAAAGATCTTTTATTCTTAGATATTTTGTACTCTAAGATTTTGAACAAAAAAAATTATTGATAATTAATTGATTAAAAGTAATAATAGCAATGCTATCCATATCATAAGATAAAAGATATCATAATTGTGAATGCATATAGATTAATCAATTCTCCTTTTTAGCTAAAAAACAAAAATCAATCCCACAAAAGTGTATATATGTAAGTACATGCATGTCCCTCAATGA
>JAOXJP010191183.1:0-12251 GCA_025762735.1 Platanus orientalis | reverse complement strand
ACAAGTACATAAAATGAGTGTGGCTGAAATGAAGATGTTGAGATGGATGAGTGGCAAGACTAGAAAGGATAAAATTATGAATGAATTCATTCATGAGAGTTTTGGAGTAATACTAATAGGTGATAAAATGAGAGAAAGTTGATTGAGATGGTTTGAACATGTGTAGCGAAGACCAATTACTGCACTAGTGAGGCGGAGTGAGACAATACAAGTTGAAGGTACTAGAAGGACTAGAGGAAGGCCAAAATTGACTTGGATGGAGGTAGTAAAGAGGGACATGATAGATATGACCCTAAACAGAGCGGAATGGTGGAACAGATTCGTGTAGCTGACCCCAAATAGTTGGGATAAGGCTGTTTGTTGTTGTTGTTGTTGATTTATTACACCCAATTTTTTTGTCCACCGGTGTCCCACATACAAACAGTTAGGTGTACATGGTTAAAATCGTAAAAACCGTTTTCATATGAAAAAAATAGGAATCTATAAAAATGGGGTTTTAAAACACTAAAAAAGTGTTCAAATTAACATTTGCTCCTTAATTAAAAGAGACATCAAATTAAAAAAACATGTGTCAACCTGTAGTGTGGGGACACGGGGGGACAAACAAATTTGGGTGTAGCAGATTGACAAGCTTTTAGTGAGCTGAGCCTGGTACAGCTCGGCTCAGGCTCACTTAACTAAACGAGAGGGCTCGGATAGAACCCTGCTCAGGATTTGGGACTAGATTGACAAATCATTCAGCATTTAAGATGAGAAAGGAGTAGAAAAGCAAAGGGGAGAAGAAATTTACCAAGATATCAAGTCTTCCAAACTGGGTTTGGACAAATCTGGCCAAGGACTCCACACTAGCCGGATCTTGAACATCAAGCTGGTGGAAAAGTACGTTTTCCAACCTTGATTTGGTGAGCGATGACGTGGCTTCCATTCCCCTCTTCTCATCCCTTGCCGTGAAAACCACATTTACACCTTCACACGCCAACTGCCTTGCGATCTCAAGACCGATGCCCTTGTTTGCACCTGTAACCACTGCATACCTGCAACAACAAATCAAACACATATCAACTTTGAGAATTAATAGCTTTTTGGTTCAGTTCAAGAGGAGGAGCTTAATTAAGATTTCTCAATTATACGCCAAGGAAAAACTCCATACCTCTCTGATGTTGGCTTGCCGTTGTCTTCCATTGCTGCTGTGTTTACGTAGGAGAGCTAGATTCCAATTAGGGATTGTAAACTGGAACAGTGGAAGATGAAAGGGAGTGCTTTACCCAAAACCAAAAAAACCAATATTGAAGGGACTGTCCAACAAAAAAAAAAAATTATTTGCTTCGAAAAATAGTATAGAAGTAAGTCACATCAACAACAAAACAGTCCGTTCGTGGTAGATCGAAGCAAATGTTCTGTGATAAAAATGCCTTTGTAGTGTATATGATGAATTATAAACAGACATGTGTTGTTTTTAGGGGTAAAAGGATCCAAAAAAGTGTTCAGTTGAAAAAGTAGGTGTCCATAAAAGACATCAAATTCAAAAACACATCATGTGTCAATTAATGACATGCCTTTAGAGGTCTGTCTCAAAACAAACAATTCACGTGGTAGACAATTACATTTATTCCATTGATTTTATAAGCACTCATATTAAACCGTCATTAGTAGGGCTTTCAATGAGCCGACCTAGTTCAACTCAGCTTGATGCTCGGCTCGTTACGATCTGAGTCTGAGCTTTTACTTGAGTTCGTCTATTAAATGATTTCAAACGGAGTTCTGTTAAGCTCGCCAAGGATACAAATATAAATAGGGTTCATATAAATAATATCTATTTGTATGTGTAATATATTATAATATAAATATAAAATGTAAATTAGGAAAAAATATAAAATGTGAAGAAAGTACTAGTAAAATAAATTACCTTTTACTCAACTAACTTTTAGCCTTTTGTGGATTGGTCAACAAAACATTTTTATGGGATAGAAAATTTGCTCCCTTCTTTTCCACTTCCCTATTGTTCAAATATAGTAATTTTTTTTGCCACCTCAACACGGCAAGTTTATAAATAAAAAAAAGTGAGTTCAAAGTGTTAGGATCAAAACTATATTATATTAGCTGAAAATTAATTGGTGCCCAAAAATGATGATAACAGCATTTTATGACATCCACACATAATCGCACTTGCAGACAATCATACACTAACAATCCTCCCTCATGATAACGCTCCTAAGACTTGAACTCATGACCCAAACTCTTGGTTTTGATACCAATTGTTAGGACTGTGACTACTCTATATGAGCTGAAAACTAATTGGTGCCCAAAAAAGGAGGCAAAACTCTTTTACGATGTTCATACACCATTGCACCCACAAGCTTGTTTTTAGAGCGGTCGTAGGAGGAAACATTGTGGAATCACACCAACAATCTCCCCCTCATGATGACGCTCCTGTGACTCGAACCCGTGACCCAAATTCTTGGCTCTAATACCAATTATTATGATCGGGGTCACGTCATCTTAGCTGAAAACCAATTGGTGTTCAGAAATGGAGGCAAAGCCCTTTTACAGCATTCACACACAATCGCAACCACATGCCTATTTTTAGAGCGGTTGTAGAGGGTGACAATTGGTTTTCATGGGAGATGAGGTTCTGGAGTGGTGGAAGATGATGAACAAAAGCTACGGAGGTCACCTAAGAGGTGAAAGAGATTGGTGGATGAGCTTACCATGCAGCAAAAATATCCTCCTTTTTCTTTTATTAACATAACCCTACCGACACCCACTTCATTAACCACGATTTGGGTTGTTGGCAATTTTTTTCCTTTTTGTTAATGGACACATGTCATCATGTGGTCAAATTAAGAGGGATGACATACACTAAGGATTTGGTGAGACCACCTAATGTGAGCCTAAGGTGAAAATGACATTTTTTTAAGGTTTTAATCTTATATACCCCATTTTTATGGGTATCTATTTTTTTTATTTGCAGATTGGTTTTATAGTTTTAACCCTATGGATCAAGTCTTTGTGTATAGGACAAGGTAGGACATGCAAAATCTTGGACAAAACATTTGTTATCTAATTAACTTAATAAGGGAGGTTAGAGCCAGTGATCGTGTCAAATTGTAAATTGTTATTCATCACCCAACAAATTTGTTTGCCAGTAGATCCAGACTAGGGAAGAATATCATATTGTTGGGAAAAATTCCTTCTTCCACACTTTGACTTAAGCTTGGATGACCCAATTAGCTAGAACAAGTTCGGTACATCCCTCAATAAAGAGGACTATTCATATACCTTGAGGAGAAGGGATGAAAAAACATATTTTATTGATATAATAGTTGATAGCACAACACAAACACATTGCTCAATTCAAGGGAGACACTTCTCTTTCTAAAGTTGTCCTATCTGATATCGAATAAGTTAATGATAGAAACCAAGGAATGAACCAAGTCCAATTCCCTCGAACTGAATTATAAACTACTTTACGTTATTCATACTCCTAAGATAAATCTACTCTTACTCCTAAGACTAAAATTTGATGATGATGTTAAGGATCCGTTATTCTACTCTTTCTTGCCTATTTATAGTAAGTCAATTAGTTGTAACATCTTTTTCACGTTGCTAGGTGGTTACTTCCCACTCTTTCTCGTCGCCACAACCACCTTCTTCATCCTTTGTCATGGCAATGAATGCCTATCATGGGGTGTGTAGTGACCTTTCATGTAAATGATGACCCACGTTCATTGCATATTGGATATCACGACATGTGTCTTGACTTCTGCTCCACATCTTTGTTAGAAGTATGTCATGTATCTCCATTTTGTGAACGGGTTTTTAGGTTAAACAAAACTCACACGTCATTCATCTATAGGCATAATTTTCGGATGGTGCCAACAAATGCCCCCCACATGTGTTTAGTTTATATCTTAACTAGACATGTGTGTTCTTCTTCTAACACTTCAGATTTGTCCACCTGATCTTCATTAGCTATTGTAAAGATCCGTGCTCTATTATATAACCGATTTGACTTAGATACCCAATCATTGCCTCTTTCAGGATGAAAGATCTTCTATTGTTAGCCATTACTAGGATTTGTTTAACTTTCAATGCCCTCGAGCCCAGGAAGTGACAGTTCTTACATAGGAAACTAAACCATCTTTACCACCTAACAATGATTCTTACGTCTGTGTTCCTATAAATACCTACCTCAAGCGTTGTCTTGTTCTCATCCCTTTTTGTAATGATCACATGTCATTCTCCTGCGACCATGCTGATGGACTTCAATACTTCTGGAGTGGTTTCAAACCTTGTTAAATGGGGTAATCCCATTTTTTGGCCTATAGCTGGTACCTAGATTCTCTTGCTCATGAGATTGTTCGATAATTACTTCTCACGTAATGTCTCCTACTTGGACCATCACCTCATGGTTAGAGGATGATTGTTTTATTTCAAGTCTCCTTATTTTCATGACTTGGAGGGTTTCATGGATCCACCAGATAATCCTATAGTACTTCTTAGGTTGTGAAAGAGTGTTTTACAAATCGAGACAAAGCATCATCCGTAGCTTTGGAGATGGAGTCCCCCTCTACACGTTGCTTACCTCTTACACATGCCACATTTTTGTAAAAAGGTACATTTTGGGTGAGACATACTAACCTAAGCCCCTTCCTGTGCTCTTTTGATCTAGAACTGTTACTTGGGGTGGCTCCTAAGGTAACCTTCAGAGAGATGAAAAACACGTCTCATATAGGTCTTCTCGGCTCGTAGCACCATACAAGTTAAACAGTTTCATTTGAAGCCTGTGTTCTACCCCATTCATCTTGAGCTTCTGTGTCTTACCTCCATTTTCATTAGGTCATTTCATATCTAAGAAATGATGTACAGTCTCGATATAAGCCTTTATATTTTTCATCGTTTCATTTATTTAGGACATTTTTTCCCTTAGGCATTATTTGTCTCAATATGAGTCTTTGTAACTTTTGACTTATGATAATAAAATTTTATTTGGACATTTTTTCCTATGAATATTTTCTGGTAACATAAGCCTTAGCATTAGACTCATATTTATTATAGGACACTTTTATCATTTTATGAACCTTTACACTCAACGCATAATAATTGTAGTAGGACATTCTTGTCCTTAAATATCTTTTTCCCTAGATATGGAGGTTTATGGTGTTCCAAAAGTTCACCATCGACTCCTTCCCTACTGTGTATAAGTCGATAGATATCCTCATCAAGGATTTTACTGACCTTTTGTGGCTTTTTCCATATAAATGACCATCCCACAACACTTGGGTTTTTTACAAGCGCAAGTAACACAACTCTCCAAAACACGCTGTCGAGTTCATCCTTTATGATGATTTGAACATCATCATGGCTTAAGTTATTTTGATGAACCATTGAAAGTTCCCAAAGTGTTGTGCCATGGTCATTTTTATGTAACTTCGTTGTTGTAGACACCTCGAAGGACAATATCCCTTTGGCGCATGACTTCTTTAACTTGGCTTCCTTGCTATTTGGCGTAGAGGCCATATTGTCAAGCCAAAAGCATATGTTTTTTCCTTTCCCTTATGATCTTCAAAGCTCTCCAATTCTAGGCATCTCATCCACATTGATCTATCTGCTTGTTACTATTCCCTGCATGTATCCCAGGCAATGAAACTAACTTTTGTAGATTCTTGATGAACTGGTTTTGTCCAACTTTGTGTGTTTTAAGGCCCTCAAGCATTGTTGTGTCATTTGGTATCGCGTCCCTTGTCTTTCTCTTCTTCTTGTGAATACCTCAATCAAGTAGCTTTTTACCTCGATGACTAACTCTTTTAACACTCAAATCATGTTTAGCAAACTTATCAAGTTAAGGCAGGGTTGCTGAATTGTCATACTCAACTGTAACTACATTGACGTCTATTAATTTTGTGGCTGTAGTAGCCACTCTATGCTAGCCATTGAATTGTCTTTTATGCTCGATCATTGCCTTTCAATTTTTGCTAGGAACTTCTTCAACCGCATCCATGATGATGCATATCCGATTTGAGAGGGAGTCAGTCTTAAATTCTATCATCTAGTATGTTGGTTGACACACTTGTTTGCCCCTTTCTCGACCTCCTCTTCTGGTACCTTTTCAACCATAATTAAGTCAGTATCGACCGGCTCACTAGAAAGTTTAATATCTTTTTTCCTATTATGGGGGATCAACCTATTGATGTACTTAATTACAGGTTTCTTGATGTCAAGAGAGCCAGTGTCGATTTCAATGGCATTATGCTTTTTAGGGAATTTGTCTTCCCTATTAATCAGTTCACCACTAGGCTCCTTATCTACTTGTTTGGAGGTTTGTCTAGCACTCGTCTTGTATGGTTTTCTTTTCATCTCACTCTTGCTACTCTGATTGCATATCGGTCTTGTACTTCTACCATTGATCGATCCGTTCAATTACTCGAGTTCTTTCACAACATATCCCCAAGGTGGTAAATTTTGTCTATACGGTGAGTACCCATATACGGGGCCCTCATGCCACGGCTAGTTGTAAGAGTTATATCGAACCAAGGGATTTCCTTGAGGCAAATAACTCAAATTATTTGGAAATTGAGATTTTTATTGATGGTATCTCATACTGTCAAAATCTTCATCACCCATTAAGGGGCTTCTTAGGCATTTTCTGATGAGTTTTCCCATATTGGCTTTTCATGGGGATATCGACTCATTAATTGTTAAGATGAACCATCGCTTGACCTTGCCCCCCTGAGTCCCCTCAGGGTTCTTGGTGTAGAGCCATCAAATTTTTGTTCCTTAAGGCATCCACTAGTGTTAAGCCCTGTAATTATTTCAACATGACCTTGTTCGACCATTAGCCGGAAAGGTAATCACCTTAGCCAACCTATCGAATGCATCGAGTCTGCCGTCAGGTTCTCAGTGTAACACCCTGCATTCCACTTGAAGGGTAAAATTGTAATTTTTTCCCATTAGGGTAAAATTATCATTGCACATATTTTATACAAACCATAGAGTGGTTTAGGAACCATTTAGACTAACCTTGAAGTGTAAGACCCAAGTTGGAGAATGAACTTGTCAAGTTTAAAAGTTATCCTGATGACATATTTAGGGTAATTTCTCAAGCCCACTAACACCAATATTGAGTTAACTAGAGTATGAATCATACCTTGTTGGAAATGTATTTGAGTCTATTTTTCAATGTATTAAACGGTTCATAATTCTGAGTTTTGTAGAGAAAGTTATGGACGATTTACTGAAAGGTGTCTGTGTATAATTTTTTGGGAGAACCGCGATAAATCAGGGATCACGTGATCGATCACAAAAACATGTTTTTGGACTAATCAATCACGAATGAAAAATTAGGGCTCTTAGGAATTTTTCAAGTGTTCTGTGATAAATCATGGATCTCGTGATCGATCATAGCATGCCCAAAAATACTGAAAAGTGTTGAAAATTACTTTTTATGTCATTTTTTATGTGACTTTTACTAATTGAACCTCCACACATGTGAGATTTCATCTTAAACAAGTTAAAACACCTCTAAGACCTCATTTAGGTCATTTAAGGTAAAAGTAAAGTTTAGAGAGGTTTGGAAAGCTTGGGAGAGAGAGAGAGATTTTTCCCAATTTAGTAAGTTTTATTCTCAAACTTAAAAACCTTGCTAGAATAACTTATTTTCTTCCTAGATTTTTTCTAGTTTAACCCTTCTAATGCTATATCTACTTCATTTTTCAGAGAATAAAGGGAAAGGCAAGAAAGTTCTTCTCAAAGATGTTCTTGGCAAGTAGAGAAAAAAGTTTGGGTAAGTAGTTGTACAAAACTTCATTTTTGTTTGTTTTAGGTTTCTAGAAGTCTTGTAATAGTAAATTCTTGACTTTATGGTTGTTCTTTTATATGTTTATGAACCCCCTTGCTAGGATCTTAAAAACTCCACCTATTGTGGTGATTTGTGATGAGATCTTGCCATTTTTTACTACGATCTTAGAAATCTTTATCTTATACTATAAAGAAAAGTGGATTTTCATGCTATCTATATGTATTTTCTTAAAATGATGAATCTCATGTTTTGAAAATGTTTGTAAACTACGATTTCATAACTCTATAGCCTCCATGAAGGATATTGATGGATGATTTGCCTGATTTTCATGACTAATATGATTATTTGTGTTGATGACAAACATCTCATAAATATATTGGTTAAATGTGAAGCATGTTGATTTTTATATCATGATATTAGTATGTTGTTATGTTTAAATTGGTTGGAAAACTCTATGGAATTATTCAAGTATGATATACCTTGAGATGGTGAAGATTGGGTTTCTTTCTCTGGCTTTCTATGAGTTCATTTGATTCTTGCACTCTATATGTTTGATAAAATGTCTCTTACGGATTTTCCATATTAACCTCATGTTTCTTGGATGTTTTTGGATTCTTTGCATGAGCCTAATGTCTGCCATGATAAATTTATTCAAATATATGTTGGTTTATGATAATTTGTGATGTTCTATCGACTTTTCATGCTAGTTCATTAATTTTTGCACTCTACATGTTTGATAAAATGTCTCTTAATGCTTCTTTACTATTTATGTGATTCTTTGATGCATTTTAATAATACTAATGAATTTCTATAATGATGGATTTATTCTTTATTACTAAATTAATGAATGTAAAATGTGAATAGTATATTTTCTTTTGTCACCATTTAAAAATGCTTTATGTAATAGAGAAATAATCAATGAAACATAAAAGAAGATAAGTAAAAATGTTAATATATAAATGTCTCATTATTAGGAATAAGTAAAGAATCAAATAAGATAAACAAGGAAAGTAAATACCAGTGTCTTAATTATGATAACCCTCTCATTGGGGTAATAATGTAATAGTATGATGACCCTTATATTGGGGTAATAATCCAATGGTATGATGGTCCTCCCATCAGGGTAAAAATGTAATGGTAAAATGGCCCTCCCATTGGGGTAATAATGCAATGGTATGATGACATTCCCGTTGGGATATAAACAATTGTATAATGGTGTCCTCTATGATTATGGATAATACAATATATCAAATGTATAAAGTAAGTGAAAGTAAAGTGTAGGGTAAGTGAAGGAAAAACATAAGAAAGTGTAAGGTAGTGAAAAACAAGTGTAAGAAAGTAATACCAAGTAAACATGAGTAAGTATAAGTGATCTTAAAGGCTCCACTATTGAAAATGAAATTATGTTAAGAAAGAATGAAAACTCTATACGATACACAAAAAGAAGTGAAACTATTATAAGAAGAATATAAAAACTTATAAGAAAGAAAGAATGTTAAGGGTAAAAGAAAAACACATAAACTTTAAAAGCAAAGCAAAGTTATAAGTCGTGTACCTCCCGGCTCCTATTCATGTTCCTGCACCCCCAGAAGTTCCTCCACCAGCTCCTAATCCTACAATAATAGCTGGTACCTCTGTTCCTATACCCCCAGCTCCAACCACCTCAGGGACCATAGCCCCTACACTCTCAGTGATGCTACCACCTACACTCTCAACCCTGATTTGAGATATTTATGGTGACTTCGGGCACATTTTTAGGTGCTTTAACTACCTTAAAAAGAAGGTGAAAAACATGGATTAGAGGCTTATTCACATCAAGGGAATTGTTGATCTTTCTCGAGCCCCAGCTCCCAGACTCATCCTAGGTATCCTTGCCACTGATGAAGAGGATGATGACAACGACAAGGAGAGCGATGAGGATGCATAGACCTCATCTAGTTTTTAGTTTTTAATGTATTTTGATGTATTCCCTATTATTTTTTAACATTAACTTGTAAATTTTATAGAAATTAATGGAAATATCATTTTTACTATGCTTTGCACTTTATGACAATTTTTTTTGCTATGACATGTACTTTTTCCATATTTTTGTCGTATCCTATGGTATGCATTTCGTGTAACCTCTTTGGTTTCCATGACAAAAAGAGGGAGAAGAGTTGAAATTATTGGGAGATGAAATTATTGAGTTGAAAATTATTTGCAAATTTTTACAACTTAAAGGTAATTTTGAACTAAAGATTGGGATATCATACTCAAGGTGAGTAAAAATGAATTGTCAAAGTTAGGGGGAGCAAGCAAAACATAAAGATTAATAGAACTTTACATGACAATTAATTTCATTAATTTAATAGATGATCAAGTGAAACAACTTAAGGATATTTGTGCTCAACTCATAATCACTTGCACTTATGCTCATTCATTATACTTGACACTCCACTTCATGGGCATATGCATTTGATTACATTCATTTACTTGCTTGTGTGCTCTTTGTACTTTATCATTTGACTAAACTAATCTTGATTTGAGAAAGATATACTTTTGTCAAATGAATTTCAAGAACCTAAAGCTAAAGCACATTGCAAATGAAGAACAATTAATGAAAAACCCAATCACATATTAAGGGAGAGAGCCAAAGAAATTCATTGAAGATATATGGCTAAAGTTAGAGTCCATGTAATCATTGTAACATTCATTTTGTACTCAATTTTTATGTATTTTAAATTTTATCGTAGAATTCTCAAAGGAGGAGATTATAAATGTAATGTGTTGTAAATTCCATGAACTATAAAATACATCTATTGTATAGACTACAACATGAGTGAAGTCATGTTAGAGTCTAGGTAAATCTTGGTTTCAAACTTCATGAAGAACAACCTTAAGACACCAAGAAGAACTCAAGAAAAATAAACCGGGAGCTTACAAGACATCTCGAAGGGTTCACACCTCATTCCGGATTCTCAAAAGGTAAAACAAGTAAAGTGACATGACCACGGTGAACCAATGGTCCATAGAGGATGCACAAAGGACCACGAACCTTCTCAGACCAAGGATGAGAGATCTCAAGTCATTGCAGCCTTCCTAAGGGGTTTGGAGCTATTTTCTGTGACTTTGGATCGATCCAAACATCCCAATTCAATTCAAATAATTTGGATCGATCCAAGATCAAACCAACAACTCTTGGATTACTGGTTTTGAGTGTGTTTGCATTTGGATTGATTCATGATCAATCCAAAGTTACGAAAACACTGTATAATGGTTAGAACTTTAAAAATATTTTTAAATCAATGACCCATCTTTCTTGACCATTGGGGAATGTTCTAATCTAATGAACATGAGTCATTTTTGTCATACATAAGAGAGATTGAGGTTCAAAGAGCAAATTAATGGTCATGAACAAAATCTAAGCTCTCTTGCTCTTGTTTTGGAAAAACTATAAGAGATTTAGTTCTCTAACTTTTGAGAAATTTCTCTATAAACTTAGATAGAAAAATTTATACCAAAAGACCATTCCTTAGTTTCCTTCTTTCTATTACCTAAACCAATCATCAAGAGGAAGGATTCAAGGGTTGGCTAAGCCCTTGTGAAGAAGATAGTGGGTTCTACAGTCACACCTTGCTCAACAAGGAGTAACCCACTAGGATTGGCTCAACTAGCTTGAAAAGTCAACCAAGAAACCTTGGGGATCAATAGTCACATCTAGCTCAATAAGGAGTAATCCCAAACTATGTGGAAGGCAACACCAACATGCAAAGAGGTAAACATTTGCCTTAAATTTTAAATTTACATTATTAAGACCTCTCCCACTAGAGACACCGGGAGAATTGGCACTACCGCTAGAGACACTAGTAGTGTAAACTCTTAGCTCTTCCATCGGAGACACTAGAAGAGTAGACTATAGACCACACCCACCAAAGATACCGGGTGTAGCTTACTTAACAAGTAGACTAGGCTTTTATTTAATTTTGGCATTGATTGTAACATTTCAATCTTAATAAAATTATATACCTCAGTGGTGAGCTTTTTGAGAGTAGATGTAGGCCGTTATGCCGAATCACTATACATAGTGTGTACTTTGTGATTGCTTGTGGTTTGTTTTTACATTTAGCATTTAAATTGTCAAGAATTGCACATATTAGAACAACTTCACATGCAAAACAATTGAGCACTTACACACTATAACATTATTGTATTCATATGCATAATTCAATTGTAGTATTATACTGAAACTAATTTAATTAACTAAAGAACAATTAAATTTAGGGTAATTGAAAATAATTTTAAATATATCCTATTCACCCCCCTCTAGGATCAATATTAGAATTTCACCTAGCTTAAACTAGTTAGCAACTAATTATTTTATTTATATGATGATATTAGATCTCTCTCGCTCTCTCTCTCTCTCTCTCTCTATATATATATATATATATATATATATATATATATATATATATAT
>JAOXJP010191172.1:0-12252 GCA_025762735.1 Platanus orientalis | reverse complement strand
ATCCTGGACCAATCCAAATTATTTTGGATCGATCTAAATAAGTTGGGTAGAACTAGGAGGTTTGGATCGATCCTACTATCTTGTAATGCCCCAAAAATATACTTAGAGGGCTATAATGACTTTGTGATCATTCCTCCTTAGTCTGCGAAGGTGCATAGGTTTGAGAACCCCTTCCTTGGACCTTTAATTTGGATACTTGACCTATTTTACCTTTTTAATCTTGGAATAAGTTGTGAATCCTTCAGAATGCCTTGTATGCTTCTGGCTAGCTTTCCATGAGGTCTTCTTGAAGTCTTGAAGTTATCTTTCATTCAGCTTTAGACCATGATCCTCTTAGACTATAACATGACTCCACACATGTATTAGTCTATACAATGTTGTATTTTATAGTTCATGGAATTTACAACACTTTACATTAACATAATTCACTCATGTAAATTAGCTAGCTAGTAAGACAAACAAGAATCAATTGAATATCATGTTCATGGATAGAACTAAAATTTAGATGTTCCTCAATACTCAATTTGTTTAATGTAAGGACACACTTGTACCGTGGGAAAGTGGGGTTAAATGAGCTAAGATGGGTCTCAAATTTGGTGGACATGTAAGTCACTATGACAGTGACTTACAGTCTAAATTTGGGCCTCAAAATCATCCAATTAGAGAACTTGTAGTCTTCACATCAATAATTGCAAACAAAACCAAAACTTAAAGAGGGGAGACAAGCTTGTCTCCCTTATGTTCTACCATGGGGTTTTTATAAGGGGTCCAGGGATGGGTTCATTACAACAAGAAGAAGCTTAAAAATGGGGAGAGAGTGGGACCAACCTAGAGTATGGCTTTTCTTCCCTTTTCTCTTTCCTTCCTTTCCCTACTCTTTCTTTTTCTCTTTCTCTTTTTCTTTTCTCTCTATTTTCTTTCTTTCTCTCAGAGTTTTCTTCCTTTAGAAATTTTCCTCTTCTTCTTTGGACAAATTAGGGAGGGTTTTATAGGTGGGGACCAAGGATGGGGGTGATGGGCATGAATGGTATGGATGGTCATGCCATGGTGCAGCCCACCCAAATGTGTGGTGGTGGGGGGATGAGTTCAAATGGTGCAAGGTGTCAGCTCCCTAGCCACATGTTAGGGGGCTAAGGGGCCTTCTCTCATTTTCTAAGGATGAAGGGGTGTTGGATGGAGGTCATGTGGCAAGGGGGAGGCATATAGAGGGTTGGTATAAGGAGGTGGTGGAATGAAGGGCTAGGATAAATGATGGGTTTTGGGTTTCCAAGGGTTAGTCTTAGCCCTTAATTGGGAGAGTGGGTACAATTGTGACATGAGGCAATAGGGAGGAGATTAGGGGTTGAGATGAAAAGATGAGAAATGATAGGTGAGATGTGCTTGAAAAATGTGTGGTGGATAATATGCTAGGATTTTGATCATTAGATCCTAGCCTAGCCAGTTTTAGGATTTTTTTTGGAAAAAAGCAATCATTACTTTTTTGAAATTTTCAAAAAAGTAATGATTGCTTTTCTCGAAAATATCAATTTCTCAGATTTTGACCCCCTTATTGTCTAGTGTGCTTTTTGGGCTCTATAGCTTATATAGTTTTGAGGATTACATGTGTTTCACATCTCTTTGATGCTCTGGTCATAATGCAACTGTTGGAACTGGATTCAGATGACTTAGATTGGTTAAAACTGACTCTAAGTGGCTTAGAAATGACTCATACCTGTGCAAGGAGGGAAAAATGGTAAAATTGATTCATGGGGTCTTTACATGAAAGATGACCTTTGAATTTTGGAAGACATAGGCTCAGACCATTCATGAAATCAATACCGAAATCAAAATCTGTATTCAAAACTTGAGACAGGTTTTTGCTAGGTCCTAGTTGGAAAAAATTGAGTTCATTAGATATTTTGGGCCTTCGAATCTCGAGAGCATAGGATTTAATGGACTGGCAATATAACTCTTGTAGAGTTCCTAGGGGTTCACAAGTGAAGGTCACTTGGTAGAAAAATGCAGCCTGGATTTATGAAGAAATGAATAATTGGGTTGTGTTGGGTTTGTGAATAGTCTTGTCTATTAGGGAATTTTTTAAAGATCTTGAAAAAAAATGAGAAAATGATCTTAACTTTGAGGGATTTGGATTTCAAGAGATTTCTTGAGATCTTACCATAGGTTAAATATTGATAGAACCAGTTCTACTTTAATTTGAGAGAAAATGGGCAATTAGGGCATGTTGGGTCCTTTGGAGGGCCTACCAAGGTCCTTTTGGAAGGTCTTAGGTTTGTGAAGATGTGGCCACTGATTAACTGAGTTTTTGATTTGTGATGAATTCTCGGGGGTCCATCACTTGTTGAAAAATAATTAGGTTTGATTTAGAGAGATTAAGGAAATTGATGTGGAATGGAGCTGGTAATATCTAGTAACTCTTGAAGTCTTGGTAAAAACCAAGAATTAGCCACTGACTAATTTCAGTTTGGCCATCCTGAGACCTATCGGGGACCTTTAGTAGGTCAAATATGGTCAAAGCTATCTTTTGAGGGTTTAGGGAAGTATTGGGGATTTGGGGTTATTTGAGTCTCTAGAGATTGTGGTTTTTTAGGAAGTTGTGAAGATAATCATGATGTGGGGGCACAAGATTTGACTTGGGGTAATTTGGGTAACAAGAGGAATTTCTAGGGTTTATAAAAAGTCAAATTTTGAGGAAAAATTGGGAGTTTTGAGAATGCAGGGATAAAAATGTAATTTTTTAGCCTGTAATGCTCTATGGTGGGAAGGCTTATGGAAGCTAGAGAATTCTAGAGAAAATGAGGCTAATTGACTGAAGTTAAAATTTTTAAAGTTGTAGGGGTGAAATGGTAATTTGCTAACATTTCGTTGCTTCAATGTGGGAAGGCTTATGAAGGTTGGTAAATTAAGAATAAAGCTTATAGACTGATGTTTGGACCATTGTAGTCCTTGGGTGTTTTCTAGGGAAATTCGGGTTTAGTCTGGATGATCCTTGGATAGGGTTTTGGTATTGACATTGAACTTTTTGACTAGAGTATCCTATGAGAATGCCTAGTTATCCAAAGTCCGGGGGTGCCTAAGATTTGACCCTATCCCTTGTTGTGATAAACTCATCTGATTCTATTAATTAACCCAAGTTAAAATTTAGGTGCTGACAAATGGCCCCCTTTGGTATGTGTGGTGAAGCCATATGTAGCAAAGGAAAGAAGTACCTTAATTTTGACTTGGCTGAGATAATTCTTTCACTTTTGTATAACTCATGGATATCAGGTAGGTTGTTATATAAACCTAGAATAATTTTGGTTAATAAAGCTTGAGGGATAAAATTGGTTCAACTCTTTTGGGCTGATGGTTTTTGTAAATATTTTAACTTTCCAAAATGCCTTCTCAAATAGAGAATCCTTTAATTAGCTTTTTACAGTTCTTTTGAAATGAATCATGGCTTTATCAAATTTTGAAATTGGATATTAGTTGATTGAAAGATTTTTTTTTATTTTAAAATAAGGTCTATCCATGGGCTATACTTTAAGCTAGTGCTTCATTCTCTGCCCCTGGTGGTGTTACTATTAGCATATGCACTACGTCGGGAGACATGTAAGTCATCGACATAGGGTGTAACTGCTTGAAAAACCTTGCGAAAAACATTGTAGAAAAAATGACCATGCAAAGGCTATAAATTCATGCAAACCAGCATGATGATCTTAACATTTGTCTTTCTTTCGGGCTTTATTATGTTGTGATGTCAATTCAGGGTTTCTTTGAAACATTTGATCTTATCAATGATTCTTTCTTGATTTGTGTATGAATGATTTGTTGGACCTTTTTTCTTTTTTCTTTTTTTTTGTTTATAAGTTATGGTCTTGATTTTTGTTTTTTTTTTTTTTTCTTTTTGTATCAATCATGATACATAATCTTATGAGCTGATTGTATCATTTGTCCCTATTCTAGCCAAAGATTTTTTGAAGAATTCTCATAAGTTTTTGTGTAAGTTATAGCTTTGACCTTGACTTAGGCAATAGTTACAATAAACAAGATTCACATAATTTATGGGATTGATTATATCATTTTCCCCCATTCTAGACAAAGGTTACAAACATGATCACACATAAATTATGGAGTGAATTGTATCTTTTAACCCTGTTATGGGCAAAAGTTACAAATTGAAGGACTCAGAGGGAATGGGGAGCTCTCTGTAGAAAAGCTATGGGACCTTGTAAGGTCGATGCTACATACCTTATGACTACCTATGATGGTTTACATCATAAATTAGTGGAGTATATAGGCTATGGAATGAATTTGTAATGGTCTCCTTGTCCGAGGTGAACAACATTACAGTTTTGTATCCTTTGTCCCTGTTCTAGATAATGGTTACAATCTCTAGGACTTAATGAGAGATTTTGGGTAGCTTTCTCTAAAACGCCATGGGACCTTTGAGGGTCGATGCTATATACTATTTATAAATACCCTTGAGGGTTTACATCATAAATTAATGGAGTATATAGACTAATGGATCGAATCTGTAATGGTGTCATCATCCGTAAACCACACTATAGTTTTTGAGACCAATACAATTGGAGGAAATTTTACAATGACTCTTTCCTTAAAACTAGGGTGGGATCCCAAAGGATTGATTGTTGTGCCTTTCCTAGGCATATCATTGTAGGTATATCACACAACATTTGAAAGGAATGAGACGAGCACTTATGTCTTAAATAAGAGATGTCACAGGGTGGCCTATGCTTAATAGGCCGGTTTGTTAAAGCAGTAGTGGTGATCAGCAAACATAATCGGGATATGTTGCGCTCACTTCAAAAAGCTGTGGGGGTCGAGGTTGACCGTGTTAGACAATAGTTGTTTGAACTAGATATGATATTGAAACCGTGGTTCAAAGTATTGCTAGGCTTAGGGATTGAATTTTTAGCACCACCTATGTTTGCTTCAAGTGGTACTATAAGATGACCTTAGTGAGTCATGCGGCAAATAACTCACTAAATAATGTGGTTGTTAATTGGTTTGACCTATAATAGGATAAATTGCGAATGCCCCTATTGAATCAACGTGGCCTTAGGTGGGACTCTACGGGAGATGTTATTACGCTCTCTCCTGAAAACTGTGATGGTTTGGATTGACTGGGTGCTATAAGGGTAATTTTATAGTCTTAGGTGAATGCAAAGGCTTGAGTTATGAATCGAGAGATTACATAGACATAGGTTACGAATTACGTTACTTGCTTGTCTAATCGGCAAGTATTGCGGTTTCTTTCATTCCTTACAATGTCCCAACGTGACATGTTACAAGTAGAGGTCCAAACAGGGCTTATACAAGGTTTTTTTAAGCTTTCTCCAAAAGATGTGGAGATTCTGAAAAATCAATGCTATGTATTTTTTTTCATGAATTCCTCTAAGGGTTTACATAGTGCAAGAAATAAATAGGCTATGGGATGAATAACATTGCTCACACCCGAAGAACAGATGCCGACTTGCCTTCTTGTAAAATCACTACCGACGTAAAGCTACTGAACATGAGTGGCATGATCAAGGCTCAATTGGGAGGGTTTTTAAGCTTGCTTCAAATTCATGGTGATTCAGAAAGATCAATGCTAAATACTATTCATGAATACCTCTAAGAATTTATAACATGAAGAATAGATAGGCTATGGTATGATTTTCTGACACCTGACTATACCCAAACAACCAAAATGTTAGAAGAATTGCCTTTCTTACAACATCATCATAGACATGATGTTACCGAACCGGAATGGCCAGATAGGGCTTCAATTGGGAGAAAATTTTTTACGCTTGCTCCAAAAGCTGTGGAGATCTCAAAAGATCGGTGCTAAATATTATGTCATGAATACATCATAGATAATAGATAGGCAATGGAATGATGTGACACTCATCACGCCTGAATTGTGGCTGACAGGGCTTTAATCGGGAAAATTATTTTTAAGCTTACTCTAAGAGCTGTGGAGATCCTGAAAGATTGTTGCTAAATATTATGTCATGAATACCTTTAAGGGATTACATCATGGATAATAGATAGGTTATGGTATGATGTGACATTATTCATCCTCGAAGAGAAATGTCGATTTGAATGGTCCTTCTTTATGATGGTTGGTCTGTCAACCCGAGGTTTTCTTTTGTGCCCTAGATTGGCCTAATGATTTGTTTTGAGTTTGAGTTTTTTTGTGGCCTGAAGATTTGTTTTAGGTGGCCTAGATTTGCCCAAATATTTGTTTTTGTGGCTTGGATTAGCCTAAAGGTTTGTTTTGAATGCAGCCTTCTAAATGGCCATGTGGTTTGTTTTAAATGCAACCTTAAAAATAGCCTAATGGTCTATTTTGAAAGCAGTCTTCAAAATGGCTAGATGAATTTTTGAATGCAGCCTTTAAAATGGCTCCATAGACTGTTTAGACTATAGCCTTCAAAATCGCTATACGATTTTTTGAATATGGCCTTCAAAATGGCCCCATGGACTATTTTGATTGGGGCCCTTCAAAATGGCTGTATAGACTATTTTGACTATGGCCTTCAAAATGGCCATATGATTTTTGAATGTGACCTTCAAAATGGTCCTTGTGGGCATCAAGAAAATTGTAGGGGGAGGCTCGCACCTCTACCAAGTTCCATTTTCAGCTTCTACACCCACTTCACCAATTATGGCCACTCTTGTGTCTGGTTGGTTGTTTAATTGATGGGAATGATGGTTCATTAGAGGGATGTTAAGGTTTGGTCACATGGCTGGCTAAAATCTAGGCTTCTTGGGAGTCGCCACCAACTCGGGTTTTTTGATGGAGTTAGACATTGGCTTTCTTTCTCTTGAAAGGAAGTCTAGACCCTAAGGTCTAGAGGGCTAACTACTAATACTAGTCTAGTTCTTCAAAGAGTAGGGTAAGTTGTTTTGTTGTAATTAAGGAAGGTGTTAGGCACCCCAACCACCCACTTATTTAAGGTGGCTTCTTATAGCATGTATGCTATTAAAGTGTTTTAGGGTTTTATGCCTGTTAAATGTAAGGTTATTAGTCTGGACCACTCCCATGGTGTGATCATTGTAGTTTTACCTAAGACCTAGTCTTAAGCTACCTACATACCTAATCTTGTGTGGTTTGGGTGTTTCTAGGGTTTTATCGGGATCAAACTATATATAGTTCTAGGGGTTTATTGTATGTGCAAATCACGATAGTCGAATATGTTGATTGTGAGATTGATTTAGGGTAGGTTCATTATAGGTTATTTGTGTACTTATAGAGTACTTCGCACTATTGCAAAATGTGAACAAGTTAATGAAATGAAGGTCGGGATTATGTTGTACCAGTGTAAGTGTGTTTTAAGAACCTAATTGAACTATGGCTAAGTCCTAGGGTCTTTAAGTCGTGAACCACTGTGACATGACCCTAAGGTAGGGTAGAGACTGTAAAAGGTTAGGAAAGTTTAACAGGTAGTGATTGGGTAGGGTGACTCAACCTAACCGCGCTGACGTAGCAGCCACGACACTGGTGTTGTCTCCTAGGTAAAGTTTGGGTATTGGAAAAACTTGCGTTTTAGAAGCATACAGTCAACCTTACTATAATTGTTTACAAGCTGAAAGAGGAATTTGCAATAATGGGTTCCCTAGATTATGTTAATAGAATGAAATGGTTCGAAGATAACATGGAAAGAGTGATAAACAAAGATTAATGAATGAAATTAAGCTAAAAATAGAAAATGGATTTCATTTATCTTTCATAAGCTTAACATTTGAATTTTACTCTGACGCCTAAATTTTCAACACCTAAATTTAATTCAGGATGAAATTCAGCATTAGTTGTTGGGGAAACCAACAACTAGCCTCAGGCTTTTGACTTGTTTCTATGGGTCCAAGTGTTGTGGACCTTTACAGAGGGATGACCAACTCCCCATAGATTTAAGTTGTTCAATCTCAGAGGTTGGGACCTTTGTAGATATAGAGATTTACCCAAAGGGAAAGGGAAAATTGGTCATCTCACACAAGCATAATGCCTAAATTTAATTATGACGCCTGAATTTATCAACACCTAAATTTAATTTATGATGAAATCTAGGTGTCAGCTGCAGAAGTAAGCAACTGACCTTGGGGTTCGAGTCCCTTGTGTAGGTTTTAGAAGTGTAAAAAGTTACAAATATGGGTGGGCCCCTTCTATAGCCCATGGCCTTTGCCCTAGGCCCAAAACAGAAAGCCAAACATTTAAAAAAAGTGATTTTTAACACACACCTGATGCTTGAAATTCATCCTAACCCCTAAAATTCCTTTTAATGGGATTGAAATAGGCCCATAGAAGTACCTGAGCACAGGGATGGATTCCAAGGTGTCATTTGCTTGTGTATAAACTTTAGAGAAGGTTAGGGTTCACTAGGTTGGATCCCTAATCCCAACGCCTGGATTTCTTTGTAGCCTATATGTACTACTGACGCTTGAATTTTTACAGGTTAAAATTTAGGCATCAGGCTTGGACAACCTGCACTCAGAAGGCCATAGAACTCCGATTTAAGCATGGTTGATCAATTTGGAAAGTAGAGAGAAAGATATTTTCAACCATATATAATAAGCCTATGTTTATTCTAACACCTAAATGTGAAATAACGCCTGAATTTTTTAGCAATGCTCGAATTTTAACTTGTGTTAAGCTTGGACAGTGTACACTCTGAAGGCTATATCTCTCTCCACATAACTCTAATTTGAGCGTGGCTGGTTAATTCAGAAAGCTAAAAGAAAGATAGTTCCAACAAGATATAATAATCCTATATTTATTCTAAAACCTGAATGTGAAATAACACTTGAATTTTCTACCAATGATTGGATTTTAACAAGTTAAAATTCAGGCATCCAGCTTGGATAGTCCGCACTTTGAAGGCCATATCTCCCTTCACAGAACTGTGATTTGAGCATGGTTGGTGAATTTAGAAAGATGAGAGAAAGATATTTTTAACCATATACAACAAGCTTATGTTTATTCTAATGTCTGAATGTGAACTAACACCTGAATTTTTTGCCAAGGTGTCCAGCTTAGATAGTTAGCACTCTAAAGGCCATATCTTTCTCCATAGAACTTTGATTTGAGTGTGGTAGGTTAATTCAAAAATCTGAGAGGAAGATATGTCCAACCATTATAACAAGACTATGTTTATTCTAATTCTTGATCATCATTTCAATGTCTAAAATTTTGACACCTAAATTTTAATTCACCTTAAAATTTAGGCATTAGGCCTGAGCCAAAATCTAGCAACCTTGCCTTGGCCATTTGAGCCCCTTACTAGAGTTGAAAAATTCTCAAATTTTTTATAGAGGTAGGTGACATAGTTTGTATAAAAATAAGAACAGAATTTGGTCTATAAAAATCACACAAAATTATACACTTCAGGCAGGTCAAGAAGGAACATAGAACCAATTTTTAGGGCAAGTTTGGGGGGACTATTCCAAAGCACAAACTTACTCTAACTTTAACCAAAATTTTATCATAGGTAAGATACCATCCCATGAGTCTACTATTAAAATTTGAGCCAATTTGACTTAGTACAAAAATCACAAAAAAGTCTGGACTAGCCAGAGGTCAAAAATAACATGCAGTAGAGACAATTTTATGTCTCCACTATGTAACCCTAATTCATAGCAATCTATATAGAATTTTTGAGATATCAAAGAAATATGAAATAAGGGCTAAATAAATTATGAAATTTAATCTAAATAAGGTTTAGGGCTTACCTTGCTAGGGGTTGAGATTAGGGCTTGGACCTTGAGCTTTTCCTCTTCTTCCTCTTTTTTCTCACTCTTTCTCTCTTGTAAATTTTTTCCAACCCTTATGAGCATGAATTTAGGGCTATTCATAGCCAAAATATAGTTGAGGGGAGGGATAGATTGAGTCTTGGTGCCATGAGATGAAGGGCCAAGATTAAATCCAAGTTTGTGAGGTGGAGGGCCAAGATTTAATCTAGGCTTTAAAGGGATCAAGGGTTTAGATGGTTTTATGTTTGTTCACATGGATTAGTGAGGTGGACCAATGAGAAATAAGGTATGTGCCTTGTCAACAACATAAACCCTCTTTATTGGTAGAGAGAAATCACTGGCTAAGATAGGTTTGTGCTTGTTTAGATCAAAGGCTAAGATAAGTTTATGCTTGCTCACAAGGATTAATGAGATGGACCAATGGGAGACAAGCATGAAGCCATGTCAACCACTTAGTCCCTCTTGATTGGTTGATGGAAATCAAGGGCAAGAATATATTTGTTCTTGTTTAGACAAGGGTTAAGATGGGTTTCTGCTAGTTCACAAGGATTGATGAGATGGACCAATAAGAGACAAGTATGAAGCCATGTCAACAACATTGCTCCTTTTGATTGGTTGATGGAAATCAAGGGCTAGGATCTATTTTTGCTTGTTTAGGAAAGGGTTAGGATGGGTTTGTACTAGTTCATAAGGATAATGAGATGGACTAGTGAGGGATTAGGATGATGCCATGTTAACAAGAGGGCCCTTTTGATTGGTTAATGGAAATCAAGGGAAGAGATTGAAAGTCCAGTTTTAATCCTAGAGGGGGGTGAATAGGATTTATAAATTTATTTTTAATTAATCCCCACTTAAAATTCTAATTTAAGATTTTATGATAATTCTTGGAATTCAATGCACTCTTTGTATATTTCAATTATTATAATCACAAGTGTAATGCAATGGCAATTTATAATTTTAATCTTTCAATTAATTGAAGTTCCTAGTTAATTGTATATATGAAATATCATATAAGAAATGATAAATATGTCATGTAAAGAAGGAGAGAAGAGGCAATTCACACACAACATAATGTTTATAGTGGTTTGGCACTCGGGCCTACATCCACTTTCGAAGCTCACTACCGAGCTATCAAATTTTATTTAGATTGAAGTACATTTATAATCAAGGTGAAAATTCAAAAACCTATCTACTTGCATACGCAAACTCTACTCCTGGTGTCTCCGGCAGGAGCTATATCAATTCCTGGTGTCTTTGGCAGGAATGGTTTATACCCGGTGTCTCCAGCAAGTATGGTCTACACTACCGGTATCTCCGATGGTAGTGCTATCGTCTACACCCGGTGTCTCCAGCGAGTGCTAAGGTTTTAAGATAAGAAATTTGAATCAATACAAGTTACCTCACAAGGCTTATCTATTGCTTGATGCACATGAATGTGGTTGCTCCTTTGTTGAGAAAATATGCACTAGTTTCCACCAAGTTCCCAAGAGATGCCTTGCTTCTTGGAGCTTCACTAAAGAGTTTACTTCAGAGTAAACCCTCTACTTGCTTCCCTCTTATTGTTCTTCAAATGAAGAGTGCTAGGGAAGCACTTAAAAGGCTCCTTGATCTTCAATAAATGCTCATTAATAGAGTTAACTTGGTAGTTGAGAAGATTGAATGCCTTGTTCTCTCAAAGATCTCTTTTCTTTGTGTTTTATGTATTCTTTGTGTGTTAAAGAGCTCATTTGAGCGTCTCTTATACTTATAAGGGACGAGCACAATCGTGCATCCTTGATATGACATCTTTCCCAATGGTAAAAAATCACAAGTTTTGATATATATATATATATATATATATTTGAATTTTTGCTATATCAGATTAATCCGGCTATGTTGGATTGATCTGCACGGATCAATCTGGCATCCTCGGATAGATCTAGTGTCTCAGTCTAAGACACCCGAGCCTTATCGGATTGATCCGGTAAGTAATAGATCGATCTATTAAGTGCGGATTGATCCGGTAAGTAATAGATCAATTTGTTAAGTGTGGATTGATCCAATACCACCTGGATCAATCCGGTTCCCCTGTTTTTCTATCATTTTGCCTTGATCCTATTCCCAAACACTTAGGTGCCTAGTAGGTGGCAAGGGCTGGTCCATCAAGCCATATAAAAGTATTTTGTTCTTTTTAACCTATGTCTATCATGATGTATACATTTACAAACCTTCCTTAAGCTTAATGAAACTTGAGTCTTCAAATCTTTAGACCTTGGCAACATGGGGAAGGATCCATCCTTGGCTTTAAGAGCTTGGAACTTCCTTCTCAAGAACCAAGAGCACTTGATGATTATAGACATGACTAAGATATGAAAGGTTCTCATGCCATGCCTAATCTACCACTCCATGTATTTTGCAATATATGGAATTGACAATTTACATTAACAAAGATTGGTTATGCTAAATGGAGGGATAGATGTGGGTTCTATAGGTATTTGAAATTCAAATTTTTGATCCACGGGTGGGTAAGAGGGGTATACA
>JAOXJP010191161.1:0-12252 GCA_025762735.1 Platanus orientalis | reverse complement strand
TATATATATATAATCATGGTTTTGCATATTTTGACAAAGCGGCCACGAAAGAAGGTGGATATGAAAGAAAGGAAAAATAAAGGAAAGAATAAAAAGTAATAAAAAAAGGATATGCTACAATGGAAAGATTATATAATTCAATTTATGTAGGAACAAATAATATGGCATTACACAACGACATTAACATATAATAGTGAATGATGATATCTACACTGCTTTACCAATATTTTATAAAACAAATAAAAAAATGATGCAAGCTTATGATTTTGCCACAAAAAGGATGCAAACTTACTGCATGATGATGTCCTGCATACAGTAGATAGGTTGATGGACTTCCTTGAGTGTTTGCACTCATGAACTGGATTCTTTCTTCAGGTTTTACCTCCCTTAACGGTCTCAGGATTTTATTCTAGAATTAGATAGAATGAAGAATAGTAATAATAAGTTGGAGGGGAAGGGAGTCTTAGGTGCAGTGGATGATTTTTTATGGATTGGTTGTTCAGCTGTTGACAGGTGTGGTTGACAAATGAAAATGTTTTAGAAAGAGTATGAAGGAGATGGGTCTAGTCGGCAATGCTAATGGAGAGAGAAAGAGATCTTGGGGGTTTGTCCATACAAGAGAGAAGGGGTTTAGGGTTTCTAGCCTATGTGAGAGGGGATCTCCTTGGGTTTTTTCACTGATGAGAGGGGGCTGCTTGGGGGGTCTAAGCCGTGCCCTCTAATGGCCGGGTGCTCTCCTTCTTATAGAAGTGAGTTAGTTTTTAATAAAAGAAATAAAATAATAAAAAGGGAAGTAATGAGCTGTTGGGTAGCTATGGAAGGGAAAAAAGGTAACGAATGGAAGAGGAGAGAGAGAGATTGAAAAGCCCTTTATAGAATGGAGTAGAACCAAAAAATAAAAATAGTTATGTGAAAGAGAGAGATGTGGAGAAGATTGAGAGATTAAAGGACTCCTTTCATGTCTTTCCTATTTTTCTTGATTGAACAATTTGGTTAGGAAAGATTTTATCTTATTTAGTTAATTGAAATTTTATTTTATTTGATCTTAAGATTTAATTGGCATTTTAGAATATTTGGTTGATATTTTAAAAGATATTGGATTGCGACACGTGTAATTACCAAAAGAAAAATAGAAATCGCATCACATGTGAAATGATGTAAGTTTTGATTCAACGTTTCGCAAAACACCCTAATTTGGTGGACCCACTTGAGAATTTATTGATCCAAAATTGTCAAGTTCAATCGAACTCACTCCCTTAACTAAATCGATGGTGCTAATTGTCATGGTGGGGTCCGATTTTGATTTTGAAACTTCAAAATGATTGATCGGATGATCTCGATTTGATACGATGCGATAGAGGGTTTTGGAATAGGCTTTGAAAGTCATGATTGGTACCTTAAGGTTTTGAAGCATGCTGGATCCATCTACAGTGTTTGATTGACCATTTGATGTGAATCTTGTTTAGAATTTGAAATATTCTAAATCGATGGTCAAGATTTACCAAAATTCAAAACAATGGATTTTGATGATCAAACACTCTATTTCAAATATTTGAGACATTTTGAATGCATCAATGATGTCAAATTGATCATTTAGGGTGAATTTTGATTAGATTTTGAAAGATTATAAATCAATGGCCAAGATTTGCCAAAACATGATATGACAGAATTTGTTGATCAAATACTCAATTTCTGGGTTTTGGACCATTCTGGACACATCTATGCCACCCGATTGATCGTTCGATGCTTGTACAATGAGATTTGATGGTCCACCTTTAATGAGGGGTAAATCATAATTTTTAGTATAAATATAACTGAACTTAGAACAACCATTCAGAAAGCTATGAGATTAGGAGAGAGGATCAGAAGATGAAGAAAAGTGGGTCCCATAAAGATCTTAGAAAAATTAGGGGGTTTAGAGTGCCAAATTAGGAAAGAATGGGAATGACCTAAAAATGAGAGGTCATTTAACCACCTTGGTTTCCTAGGATGCCTAAGGTCAATTTTAGAAAATTGGTGTTTCCCATTGAAAGAAACCTTTGGACCCTGGGCCAAAATTAGTTGATGATAGATGTAAAGGGTCCACATTGTTTGTTGATGAGGAAACCGTGAAAGGGAATGGACTAGGGGTGTATGTAATTTGATTTTTGATTGCACGCTCAATTAATATATTTTTACCTTAATTTTATTATAATCATCTGGTGGATATAATTTATGAGGATATGTATTATGATTTGATATGGAGTTTCACTTTAATTCTCTACCAAATATCATATCTACCTAGTTAAATATTATAATATTTGTGGAAATCCAAAACTTTGGCTTTTTTCTCCTAATTGGGCCATGGGTTAACTCTAAGGTCATTCTTTATTTTGCATTTTTTTAATCAAGGTAAGAAAATTGCCAACTATCTTAATTTGGAAGAAACCAAGAGACAAAAACAGTTGATGATGATTCTCATTATCTTTTCATTTCTCTTTGAAGAACTAGAAGAAGAAATGATCGGTTTATTAAAAAAATCTGTATTAAACATGGAATAGATCTTGATTGCATATTAAACAAAATTGTCATTTTGATATTTTCATTAAAAAGGGGTTTAGACCCTAAGAGCATTAGGGTTTACTTCAAAATTCAAGATTTAATAGATCCCTCTTGATCCATGACTTGAGTGTCACAGTGTACAAGAGATCGTGAGTTGATCCCAGAGAATTTTCCAGCTATTACATATGCCTAATTCTTACCAAAATGATAATGACAGTTATTACAGTTACATTCAAAACTACGTGGTTCACTATGAGTTTGATATATGTGATATGAAAATTGCCACATTACCTCCTCATTCACCTTAGACAGTTGGGTCCATAAGGGTCGGACCCTCTTATGAGATCCCCTCTAATGGTTCAGATCCATTCAATGCCCATTCTCCACCTTGTGTTTGGCCATGAATCCCTCACTATGAATTTGATGGTTTCAAAGGGCACCCGAACAACCCGTATCCGGGAAGTATGGTGGATATGATGTATCCATCGCATTATCATAGCTTAAAACGCGTTGTCTCCTTTTAATAAGAAATTTGTTGTGAAATTCGGTTGAAAATAACATCCTTGCATGACAATCAAGTAATTAACTAGTTGCTATTATTATTATTATCATTATGCCAGTAAATTTGGTGATTTATCATACCAGTATCAATCAATGTGTGACATAATGCCTGATAAATGGTGTCTTGATAAATATACAAGGGGTAAAGGAGGATGTTTTAGCAGATACACAATAGATAAAAAGATGTTGCATATTTACCAAAATACCCTTTCAGCTACTTAGACTGGAGGTGCTGAATCATCTCACACCAATACCAATCAATGCATGGAATAGATTACTGATTAAGAGCGGTAGATAGGAGTAATTTAGTAAATAAACAATATGCAATTTTCCTATGCATTTACCAAAATATCATTCATCAGGCATGCAGATTTTTTTTTGTAAGACCACTATGTGGAATGATACTTGCAATATATCTCTCCAATCCAACTGGAGATGATACTTGCCACATTCTCTTTCTCCACCGTCAAAGAAATGCCCGTTGACGTTCAAGCACTCCAAAACACTGGAATATTGTGATGATAGTTTATGGGAACCTCAACTAGTGTTTAAGAAATTAATTGGCTAAGGTGGGTAGCTTTCTGGATAGGGTGTTGATTTGGTAGTGAATGATGAGTTCTTAAGTCTACTCAACTTATAAAATATTGTAAAGCCACACTGGACCCAACCAAAAGATACTCCAACCCAGCCCAAATCCTGTTAGGGTTCCTCAAATTAAATCGAGTGGGCCTCAGTTAAGGGCTCCAAGTTAATCCTCAAGTTGTTTTACGTTTGGATTAGGTTATAATTCCCAACCCAACCCGTCTATTTTTTTTTTAAATCACTAGAATAAAACAAGACCCACAAAAACAAAACTGGTGGGAGAGGCAACCAATATCACATAAACAGCAGGTAGGATTCGACCCTTGTCCTCTAACCTGAGAGGGTCATGCTGCGACCGACCATGCTGGATAATTAATAGCCTTATAGATAAACTCCAGGAGTTGATATATGTACATGATGGTTTACCACATTTTCGAAGAAATTAAGGGTAATTTAGTCATTTTAACTCATCGATGCTTTTCCCACGTTGGGGAGAGTACTTGGGGGTGGCAATTCAAGATTCAATTTGCCATAAGATTTTCCTCCAAGTTTTAAGTTGACTAATCCTAATCTGGTTTAAAATCGAGTTTGATTAGTTTGGCATTCCACATGACCACAACCCAACCTAATCCAACCCATCTCAATCAACCTACATAAGGCCAACTAAATCAATTGCCATGGCCATTAGGAAAATTAGGTAATCATGGACCAAAAAAAGTAGAGCTCACTTTAATTGAGTTTTGATTTATTATTCATGTTCATTTTCATTAGTTACTATAACCCAAATACCATTAGCAAACTACGGTGGGTTTCCTAATAATTAGTATCCCATAAATAATAATTCATAAATTCAATAGTATTTTAAGGAATCAACTTAGCTTCTTGATTAGTAATTGATATCATCTAATAATATATCCCTTACTATTAATATTTTTTATTCTTTAATTTACAATAATTATAATATGTTATATTTTTATGTTAATCCAAGAATTAAACAATAGTATTTCATAGGAAAAAAAGATGAGTAGTTGTCAATTTTTAGCTATCTCTTGAAGTAGTAGCTGGGCATAGGCCAAGTATCCTCTATTTTGTCAAAGAAATTGATTGGAGGTTTGTTCCTTGTAGCTATATTAATTTCTTTAGAAGAAAAAATAGTTGGGGTTAGACAAAACCCCCAGCCCTACTGCAGCCCTTTCTCTAAAAAAATGATTTTTGAGTTGCATCTAAATTATCGTTTTACTACACGACCCCCTCTTTACAACCACATGAGGGGTGATATTAGTAATCCAACTATCCATTTGATAGACAATCATTTGAATATGCTACCCATTTCGTGCTATATTCCATACTGCATTTGACTCATCCTTTTAGAAATGCTAGTAACATAGCAAGGCCATATGGATTTGAAAATAATGGAAAAAATTAGATTCAATTGTCAATTGTTCTTATCGGAAATAAGATTGACGGATTGAACTATAAGAATATCTAGAGATTTACAAGAATCCGGGAGATTGTAGAGATTCACGAGAATCCAAGAGATCCAAGATTCTTCAAGACTCCTCATCAAGATATGGTTAGAAGACTCCAGGGATTACAAAACTCGTCAAGACATGTTGTAAGGTTTCTTAATTAATATGACAACTCATATTATTCTAAGAATCATTCTCCTATAAAATCTCTTAATCTCCCTTAATCCTATCTTTCTCTATAGGCTGTTAAAGATAGGTAAGAACAAGATTTTCTCCTTCTTATGGTTGTAAGATTAAACATTATAAATGGATAAAAAATACCTCTCCTCACATAAAAAAGTGAAAAAGAAGTTCATTGTCATGGATGTAGACAACCTTTTGTTGAACCATGTTAAAATTGATTGTTTTTCTACAATGTTCTTTATTTCCTATGGTATTACAACTCCAAACAAACAAACATGTGTAAATTTCTTGCCTCCCTTTCTGGTTATTGAGTTTGATCTACCCATCAACATGAAGTCCTCAGCATCAGCAAAATACCCATATCTGTCCACTTTGAATGTTGGAAACTTGTATCGATTAATCTCACCTAGAATAACTACCGTCTATGGAGAACACAAATGTTTGACTTAATTGAAAGCCAAGATATGAAAGACTTTGTCCATGGAGAAGTCGATCTTGATTCCGTCTGAGATGATCACCACACCCAATGGGACAGATACCAACGGTTAGAAGGAGATTGTGAATCCATGTTTTCAAGCTTGGAGACACTTAGATCGGTTGCTATGTGGGTAGATTACTGGCACCCTAAGCAAGGATGTCATTAGTCTTGTGGTTGGTCTTGATATTGTCAATGATATATGGAAGACACTTAATGAGGCTTTGGTCAAGATTTGGAAGAACATGATTTCTATGTACAACAGAAGTTACAAATGTACGAAAGGGTACATCATCTCTCTTAGATTATCTTAGAGAATATAAAACTATTTATGACGAGTTGGCTGTATTCAAAAAACCAATTGATGAACGTAGAAAAGTGTTTTGACTACTTAATGGGTTAGGCCATGATTACAAATCCTTTGTAACTATTATGCTCAAGCCACCAATATCCTCCTATAAGAAAGTTGTTCATTTCCTTCAAAGTCACGAATCATGGACTTCAGTTCATGACTCTAAAAATACACCTCAACCAGTTGCTTTGATAGACCAATCGAATAATAATACAGGAAAATCATTTAATAAAAAGGGATGGAAAGAAAGCAATAATTTTACATCAAAGGGCCATGGGTTCACACAATATGGACAAAACAACAGAGATAATGGCCAGAGTGATGAAAGAATAAATGAAGAAAATGTGACGATAAGGGACAATCATCAAAATCTATGGTTGTTCATAATATTAACCTATACTATCAAATTTGTAGGAGGAAATGACATACTACATTAAAATGTTGGTACAGGTTCAATCAAGTTTATACTCCTGACGACATACCCAAAGCATTGACGGCTATTACTCTTAAGGATAGTCAAGATACAACATGGTTCCCAGATACCGGAACCTCTGCACATATGACAAGTGACCCAAGTAAATTAGTTAATACCCAAATTTATCATGGAAAATGATATTGTTGTGATTGGAGAAAGTCACACACCACTTATAACTCATACCAGTGATACTATCCTCAATACTAAAAATGGAAAACTCAAGTTACATAATGTGTTTTTAGTTCCTCAACTGAAAAAGAACCTTTTCCAATCAGTTAATTTACCAGTGAACTATTGAAACTATCTAGAGAGTACCAAATGTTGATAGTGATGAAAGTTACTAACTTTTGGTGGACGCAGAGCCAATGAGTTCAGTCGAACAACATAATGAGTCTAAGGTTACAGAAGCATTTGCCTACTTTGATAATCATAGAATTGCAAGTAAATAGAGCAGAGAACTTACTGTTTGTTTTTATTAGAGTCACGAGTGGTAAATGATAGGAATACCTAGAGAATAGTAATGAAGGGAACTAGAAGGGGAGATTTTTATGCCCTAGGCTTGCCAAAGCTTCGAGCTCTTTTCTCAAATATAAATCAATTCATGCAAAAAACAAAAAACAAAAATGGCATTGGCAATTGGGACATCCCCAGTCAAAGGTGATTTGTTTTTTAAATAAATCTTACTTCATTCAAGTTAGCACTTGGAATAAGCCTGATATGGTTTGTAGTAGTTGCCAAATTAGAAAGGCCTTCCATTTACCATTTATTTCCTCTAGAGTTTTTTTTCAATGAACGATTAAGTATTATTCACTTAGATTTATGGGGTCTGACACCTATTTTATCAAATCAAGGATTTCGTTCTTATGTTATCTTTATTGATGAATGGATTCAATTCACTTGGTTTTATATTAAAGTGGATATCATATTTTTTTAAGCATTTTCTATACTTCCAAGCCTTGGTTGAACACCAATTTAATAAAAAAATAAATATTTTTCAATCCGATAGTGGAGGGAGTATAGTGATGGTAACTTTCAACACCATTTTGCAAAAAATGGGATCCTTCACCATGTATTTTCCCAAATACCCTGAGCAGAAAGGTTTGGTAAAACAAAAACATCAGAATATCACAAAGTTAGGGCTCACCGTGTTAACCCATGCAGTGTACCAAAATAGTATTGGGTTGAAGTATTTTCTACTGTCGTGTTTCTAATAAATGGAATCACATCCACAGTTATAAACATGGAATCACCATTCCAATGAATTATGGGAAAAAACCCCCCACTTTGACTCCTTAAGAGTCTTTGGTAGCAAGTGCTATCCTTATCTAAAGGATTACGCTACAGACAAGTTTGGGCCTAAGTCCCTTCCTTGTGTTTTTCTAGGGTACAGTATTACACATAAAGGGTATCATTGTTTATACCCTCCTTTAGAACATATTTACCTATTGAGGCATGCCATATTTGATGAAAATATATTCACTTTTGCTAATCTTCTTCATTACATAGTCATCACCAGGAGAAATTTGAAGTCACTTCATTCAAAGAGTGGGTGGACGAACTCTAACCTCAGGCTTTCACTACTCTTTGACAGGCCTAAGGACATGCCTCCTTCATCAATTGAGAAGACTACAACACCTCCTAATATTGCATCTTCTCCCATTATCCTCATCAAAGTAACCTTGACGAGAGCAAGAAACTTGGAACACTTCCATCGTCTATAACTAATGTCATTGAACCAACATTAGTAAAAGGTTATACACCAAATCCACCTCCATCTAATGGTGGTAATAACGCGTTATCTACCCCACTTTCATTATTCATTTGATGCTACTAACTCAAGCCATATAATCACGAAAAGGATAAGGCTAGAATTACAAAGTCCAATCCTCTCCATGCCAACCTAGTGCTTACCAACGTTCCATCATAACCAAAAAACTATCAAAACTGCGTTACAGCATCCAAGGTGAAATGCAATTATGCAAGAAGAGCTTCATGCTTGTCACCAAAACAACACAAGGGATATAGTCAAGAGGGAGAAAAACATGAATATTATTGGCTACAGATGGGTTTTTAAAAGCAAACTTAAAGTCGATGGAAGTCTTAAGTGCCTCAAGGTGAGCTGGTTACAAGAGGGTATAATCAAGTTGAAGGGATAGATTTCTCTGAGGCCTCACCCGTAATCAAACCCAGAGGCATCTGCCTCGTTCTTACCATTGCCACTATGAGCAAATGGGACATTTGGCAGCTTGACATGAAAAACGTGTTCCTTCATGACTTTGTTTAGGAAATTGTATATATAGAACAACTACCTGGGTTCATTGATACACAAAGACCCACTCATGTATATCGTGTTAAGAGGGCATTATATTGACATCGCCAAGCACCAAAAACCTAGTTTGATGGCTTTAGAGGATACCTCTTATCACTAGGCTTTTATTGTAGCACAACGGATTCTTTCATATTCATATGTCGAAACACTAAAGGGATATTCATTCTCCTCTTGTATATAGACAATATGATTATCACTGAGACAATCAACTCTTCCTTAACTAGTTTGTCACACAATTAGGAAAAGAGTTCTCCATGAAAGATTCAGTCTACATCTATTATTTTCTCGGGATAGAAGTAACTCGTTTTTTTGGTGGTTTACATTTATCACAGCGTAAGTATGTTCAAGATTTACTTGAACGAGCTCAAATGTCAAGTTATAAACCCATATCTACACCGTTACCATAAAAGAAACCCACCATGATATCCACTTCACTCTACTAAGATGCTACAAATTATAAAAGCCTTGTTGGCGAACTCCAATATTTAACTATGACAAAGATGATTATCTCATTCAATATGAACTATATGTGTCAATTTATGGAGAAATCAACAATTCTTAATTTTCATACTATTAAACGAATTCTTAGACATGTCAATGGTATTGTCACAAATGGTATTCAAATTTTGTCTTTCAAACATATGCAATTATATGCGTATTCCAATGCTGATGGGGTGGAATGTCAAGACACTCGACGCTCTACAATAGTATTTTGTACTTTCCTCTTGGAGTGCAAAGAAACATCCCACTATGGCCCACTTTAGCACTAAGGCAAAATATTTTTCAATGGTGTCGACGACAGTAGAACTCACATGGTTATCCATTATTCTTAGAGACATTGCTCATCTTTCAAACCCGACAACTTTATATTGCAATAATCTTAGTGTTCTTTACATGACAGTCAACCTAGTATTCCACGCACACACTAAATATATCAAATTGGATTATCATTACATCCGTGAAAAAGTAGCTCTTGGATCCTTAATTACACGCTTTGACTCATCATATCATCAACTTGCAGATTTATTTACAATTCAACTACCAAGGCACCTACTTTAGATGTTGTGCACAAAATAAAGCCTCGTTCCGTCACCTCAGCCTAATTTGAGGGGGGATATGATGTAGAGATTCACGAGACTTTGGGAGATTGTAGAGATTCACGAGAATCCAATAGACTAATATTCTTTAAGACATGTTGGAACAATCTAGAAGACTCCATGGACTTCCAAGACTTGTTAAGACATGCTATGAGGTTTCCTAATTAACATGCCAACTTATATTATTTCAAAAATTATTATCCTATAAAATCTTCCTCAATCCTACCTTTCCCCATATGTTTGTAAAAGACAATTAAGAGTAAGATTTTCTCCTTCATAGGATTGTAAGATTAAACACTATAAATAAAAAAGAAACCACCTTTCCTCACACAAAAAATGAGAGAAATTCATAGTTTTTTACGTAGGCAACCTTTACTGAACCACATTAAAATTGATTGTGTTTCTATCATGTTATTTATTTTCTTAGAAAAAAGCCTTTGTCTTGCCACATGAAAGGGAACTATTGGGTTGAAACCAATGTTTAAAAACTCAATTTGGTCAAGTGACTCAAAAGTCTACCAATTCGAGTTACCCAAATAAATTTCCCTAGTTACCAATTGGCTAATACATAAATATATAATTATTATAAAAAGATAAAGTATAACAAAACATTAAAAAATGGAAAATCTAGATAATGGTCCTTGTACTTTCTTATGAGATGTGGGAACTGGGATGCGAAGTGGGAAGTGGGAAGTGGTTTCCTTCAACTCTCACCATCTTAAAAGAAAAAAGAAAAAAGAAAAAAGAAAAGGGAACCCTACTTTTGTTCACAACCAACACATCCATTGAAGGTCTAGATCCTTCCTCAATCTGACTACCAGCATTCACCTCTAGCCACCCCTTAAAATAATTGTTTATGTCTCCTCCATTGATGAAGCAAATATGAAGACCAGCCTCCATTGTAATTGGATCTCAGACCAGGAGAGTCATCCATGTTTAATGAACTTGGCACGTGGTCAAGTTTGTAAGCGTTAGAAGCATCTAGACTGAAAAAGCTACCACAATATGAAATCATCTTTGTTATTCCTCTCATCTTCACTCATTTTTTTGCAAATAAAAGCTAGGTTTTCAAACGATGCAGGCAAAGATGGAAAGGGAAAATCAAAAGATAGATTTGGAAAGGGGGGAAACCAACCGGAAATTGGGAAGATCAGTCCGATTAGAACAAAATCTAGAGACCAAGTTACTGGGCTATTTTTATTTTTTATTTTTATGAACTCGTCCAAGTTAATCAAAAAATTTGGCCGGGTTTTCAGATGACCAAGTTTCTGATGTCATCTGAGTTTTGGCACATGGTTAACTAGAAGCTCAGCCAAGTTGAGTAACTCGACGGAGTTATCCAGGTAATTAACGAGTTTTTAAACACTAGTTAAAACTTGGCACTTGGAGAGTTGATTATGAGAACATGCAAAACCCTTTTGGACCACCACCTAAGTTACCACTTGTATGATTCCCAAGTTATGTAGATCTCTCCATTACATGACTCGTCTAAAATGACATCTTTGTTCATTTACCAAACTTACAAAAGATAATAATGCAAGATCACGTCTAACAATATCAAATTGATTTAGATTAGAAATATAATAAGTATTTCCATGCCTTAAGCTAATCCATTGTCTTTTTCTTTAAAGTAACCTAACATATATACCTTTACAATAGGCTAGCTTAATATCTTTTTTTCCTAACGCTAATTTAAGACCCACTTTTAAATGAACTTTGAAGGGAGAAATGTATTAATGTTTTCAATCAAACATAAAGAACTCTTAAAAAAAAAGCAAGTTAATAGAAAATAGAAGTTATTGTTAATAATTACATAATGTTCTCTAAACGAACTAGAAAATCTCTTTCCGCATGATTATTAGTAATCACTTATAAGGGGGCATTAGGAGGGGGGGGGATTGGAGCACATTTTGATTCACAAGAAGCACACAAAATCATCTTTCCTTGCATCAATAGACCAAAAAATAAATGGCAACCAATTAGAACAATCTCCATCCTTGGATTCGAATCATTTGTGATTAGCATTATAGAGAGTATTATAGTTGGAATGTGCAGTGGATTAGCAATATAGGATCAATGGAATCAACATAGAATGTTTATCAATTGCTTTTACTAAACAGAAAAAGGGTATTTTGATAAAAGCATAGAATATTTGTCATTGGCTTTTACTATAACACCCTCATATACC
>JAOXJP010191150.1:0-12252 GCA_025762735.1 Platanus orientalis | reverse complement strand
ATAAATAATTTGCCCCCCCCAACCCCCCCCCCCCCCCAAAAAAAAAAAAAAAAAAAAAAAAAGTGTTTAGGTATTCCTCTCGTAACTTGATTCTTAAAAAATAAAAAAATAAAAGAAAGGAAGAAGGAATACTTATTTACACATGGAAATGGAGCAGGTGAGACAAGTTACCCACTCTGTCTCAATGGGTTTGAGGGAGGGTGGATTGTATCTACTCCTCTTATTTAAGGGGTGAAATTGTCTGTGCCGCCCCCCTCTGTGATGCACGAGGGCTGAGACAGAGGGGGGAATCAATTCACTTTTTAGGGGTGAAGTGACATCACCAAAAGTGAATTGATTCCTCCCCTCTGCCTCGGCCTCATGCATCGCAGAGGGGGGCATCGCAGACGATATCAGGCCCTCTCCTCTCCATGCCCTGTCAGGGGGTGGGCACATCAGCTCCAATAAGTGATATATGCCTCCCAAAAAGTGAAAATCGCTTGTCGGCACTGATGTGCCTGCCCCCTCTCAGGGGCAGAGAGGAGCGTTAGTTAAGAGGAGCGGATGTAATCGGCATTGGGATTGGGTTTTGAGTTTTTGTTGTTGGTGGGTCCATGTTGGGCTTTGGTTTTGGTGAAGGATTTGGAAGTTTCTACCTTATATCTCTTTTTCATTATTGAGTGTCTGCCTTTTATCTTTTGCCTCTTTGTAGTTTGGTTTGTCTCTTACCCTCCTCGCCCGCCTCTTTCTTGGGTGAATCCAATTTGTTTTGAGGCTTAAATCGTGCAGGTTGGTGTTGGGTCAGAGAAAACTTGTGTCATCTCTTTGGGGAGAGAGGATTGTCTACAATTCCAAATCTTCTACAGTTGCAAATAGGCCAATGTAATTATTTTTTGGTATAGAAATGTTAAATTCAATTCTTCAATCAAATCATACCCATATTTGTGGTTGTGATAGACCTGTTATGGCTAAAGGATTTCAAACTGTAAATGATCCTTTCTCCTCTTTGGGACTTATTATTCAGACAGCAAAAAAAATCCTTTGCACCGGGAGCAGGGTGTGTCCTCTCACTGGGTGTGTGGTTTTCACATAAAAAGTGCATGAGACCCACTCCACCCCCCTGTGAGAGGGAGCACCCTGCTTCCGGTGTAGAGGATCAGACCCCATTCAGAAAACAAATCCCAAAAAGAAGTCTAATCTTTGTTATTGTCGTTCTCATTATTAACCAATATAGGGACAATAATGGGAAAGGATTGTCTGCTGATGACTAAACGGGAAATTCCTGCTGAGTTTAACCACATCGTGACACATATTTGTAGGGAAAAGGATGAAAAAAATCAAGAACAATTTACGAAAAAAAAAAAAATCAGATATGTGTCACTATATTGTGAACTTCCTGCTGATTCACCAGCAGATGATCCACTCCCGGCCATAAAAAGCATTCCAGAGGTATTTGAGGTGGGTCAACATAAACCTGACCTGTTTTAATAATTAAGTCCAGTATGCGAATCAAAACCAAGAGATAGAGAGGGGTGGGCCTGAAGGTCTTTTCAAGAATTTCCTTTTCTATGCTTGTAACTGCACAGATATGCCACGGGAGCAAGTGTTTTACTCCCAAATTGTCTACTCCCCGTGTTCCCAGACACAAAGACACTTGATAATTTTTTAGAAAACTATTTTTACAGTTTTAATCCTACACACATGTCTTTGTGTATGGGAATATGGGGGAGTAGACAATTCGGGAATAGAGCATTTGCCCCAAATGCCACTGATTATATGTATAATATCCAAAACTTACATGGATTGCCTATCCAAAAAAAAAAAAACACTTACATAGATTGGATAATTTTAGCTAGCTGATGAGTGATTTTTTGTTCTAAACTATAACTATTGATAAATTCGACAATAATAATAATAATAACTGAACAAAAATTAGTAATTGAATTTTTCAATTTAACACACACACACATACATATAATTAAGATCTTCAAATTACAACCAAGTTCCAAATCACATGCGATGGGTCACCACACATTTAGGTTACAGAATGATGTCCGAAACCATCAAGTTTGGGGGAAACCCAAAATAGTACTTCGATTATTTTTTAGGGTGAAATTGGAGAAACAACAAAGTACTTAAATTTATAATCTCTAACCATTTTCCCCTAATTGAATGCATTGAATATTTGGTCGCATATGAGATAGAAAATGCCTTCTTCTTCATTAGGGTGTAATTGGAGAAATAACAAATTCTTAAATTTATAATGTTTGCTTTTTATTTTTTTGTTCCTAATTGAATGCATTGAATATTTGGTGGCATATGAGACGGAAAATACCTTCTTCAACATTTTTTGGTTTGTACATTTAGAGAAATAGGGAGTGACAGCTTTCGATTCATTCCAAAATGTAGTTTTTGCTTAGGAAACCAATAATGATTACAGACTTCAAGGATTTTAAACTCGGTAAGTCAACTCAAACTTCCACCAAGTGGGACTTGTATCCTCTGTGCCATGGTACTCTGCACTGCAGGACGCCCCAGACACAAAGGGGGGTGGTGCAAACGATAGTCTCCGCCCACTGCTATATATTACTTGCCAGAGTCATTAGGTTGGACCTGGAAAAACTCGTCCAGTTCACAATATGTATTTTGGTGAAATTTCAAAGTTCCACCCATTTTATTCTATATGACATCCTCTCGTGTCTTAGACACCAAATCTTAGACATGACATTTGTCTTCTATAAAAAAAAAAAATGAAAATCCTTTGCACTGGGAGGAAGGTGTGTTCCCTCACAGGAGTGTGTGCGCCCCACACACGGGTGAATATCCTAAGATTGGAATCAGTTGTCCCATCTTACCAGAAAATGAGTTCACGTCAACTCCAATCTGGCTGAACTACCACTCCATTCTCTGCTCAAGATGTAACTCATCTACTCCAATCTAGCGGAACTAGTACCACTCCATTCTCTGCCCAGGATGTGACACAATGTCTGACAAAAGGTGCAAATATCCTGTCCAGGATGGTGTCTAGAGTGCCAAGTAACTTCATTTGGAATAAAATGGGCAAGAATTTAAAATTTCATTAAACCACTGCCCATTTTATTCCATATGAAGTCACTTGGTGTCCTGGATAGAACATCTATTTTGATTAATAAATAGACAAGTACTTATTAATCGTATATTTATCATAATACCCTCCTTTGACCCATGTGTATTAGCTCAAACACCCTTTATCAGGCCACATGTCACACACTGATTGCTAATGGAGTGGTACCTATCCTTTAAGACTAGAGATGATTTAAAATCCCGAAGAATCCTTATCCTGAGATCAGATTAGGAGCGCCCCTTAATGGGTGCCAACAGTGTGCCTGCAACCAACAGGTGACACGTTACGTTGAAAAAGTGATTTACACACTTTTTGAGAGGTGTTTTTTACTTTTTGATGTGACATGTCACCCTCTGATTGTGGGTGTACTGTTGGCACCTATTAAGGGAACTCACATAATCCTTTGGCTTGCCCCCCACGTGAAATCCTAGCTCTGCCCTGTCCACACAAAAAGTGCATGGGCCCACACCCCCTGTGAGGTGTGCACCATCCTCCCATTGCAGAGGATCTGCCCCCAAAATAAAAAGACAGTCACTGAATAAACCATTTTATCTTGGAAAGTCTTAAGAAGACAGAAGACCATTATTAGATTATCTAGAGAGAAAATCATCTACAGTTCAAAATCCCTCTACAATCCTATCACTGCCACGAATGTGGGTGGCTTTTTTCACCCTTTAGATTTCAAATCCCTCTATCTATAGACGACTTCAAATTTCCCCTATGTTATCTAATATGGATTCGTCTCGAGAATGTTAATAAAAACATAAATGAATTATGAAGTCATTTCGTGCAAACCTAAAATGACATCATACATTTGACGATTCTAGATGACACCATTTTAGATGATGATGTCATGTGCTCAAATGCTATGCAAAACTCAAATTAAATAATTTCATTCAAGTTGGTTACCAAACATAGCCTTTGGCTCTTGATTTATTCATATCTCAACTGTGATTATGTCATTGGTCTCAGTTAGGTTTACATGTGTACAATCTGTAGAAGATTGAGCTTGTGCATGAAAATCATCATTTGATAGCAATAATTCAGGCCGGGATTTGATAGGACAACTTAAAGTTAGCCTAATGTAAAAATGACATTAGGGGCCAACACATCAGCATTGAAAAAGTGATGTGTATTTTTTGGGGATGCTTTTCATTTTTTGGCACTGATGTGCCAGCCCCTAATGTCATTCTTACTTTAAGTTAACTTTAAGTTGTCCTACCAAATCCACAGGGCAATAATTCCCAGTTATCCTATTTCAATCTAGAATTATGGCAAAATAATGATATGTCTACCTTATTCTCATTGCAGGTTACCTTACAAGAGACCAAGCTAATGAAATTTTTATTATCTCCTTTATAGAACTTGCAAATTTAAGGATCAATTTAAGCTCATCTGGATAATAGATGTTTTTTACCCAAAAAAGAAAAAGATAATTGAATTTAAAAACTATGAATTGAACTCCAAGGAATTACTTTTCAAGTTTAAAATCTAAGTCATGAGGTTCGCCTCGGCTGGGATTAGGTACGAACAAGTCCAGACGGATAAGGTGCGGATGATGTTAGGATGCCGGAAAAGTGATTTACACTTTTTTGGGGCACTTTTCACTTTTTGGTGCTGATGTGTCTGCCCCTCACGCCATACACGCCTTGTTCGTACAAAATCCTGAGGGGGTTCACCTATCCCAAGTCAATAATGCACCACCCACATGACAAATTGCCAAGAAAACCCACATATGGGTTGTACCAATGGGGCCTCATAATTTTGTGCCCACTTAGGCTTGCTAATGAGCAAAAGCTGAACGGAGCACAAAAGGGTGTTCCATTTTTTTTCCTAAGATATAAGATATTAAATGCTTTGCAAGGTAAGATAAGTTCTTATCATCCATCCATTTGTGTGAATGTTTGTCTTGGCTTTAAATTCTATGCACCTAACTTTCCAGAATGGAGGGCCGTGGCCACATTTATTGAGAGAAAAAAAGTCTGAAGCTGATTTAGATACTTTTAAAGATCTTTTATTAGGAGATGTCGACAAAAGGTCTCTCTTACTCTTAAGCTGATTTTATTGTGTAAAATGACCAGTTGAATGGTTCATAGCATTGCACTGTGTCTCATGTTTAGAGGATTAGCACCCACCATTAAATGGGTACAACATACAAAATTACAATGACTAAAAATCGGCATAATCTTCACACTTTTTTCCCCCTAGTTTTATGGGCCTGCAATAAGTTTTGTTGATAAATTCGAACAAATGATGTTTGCTCATATCAAGCAAGGAGTTATGAGGCTTACAATATTGTTCAATTTGGTATCTCCGATCATTCAGCTTCGAAAGATTAGGCTTTTGTAATAACTTCTTGCCCCTTCTTTTGTGTTTAATGGATTCGCTAATGTTGGGAAAGTGTCTCAAATTCAACCAATATACAATCCGGGCGTGTAATCTGGAGAAAAAAAAATCAGATGACCCATTTACAAGGCTCGTATCTTCAACCAGATCCGGGGTCTGACTCCATCTGTGCAGATAATTGTGGGTTACATGGGGTTTTCTTGGGAATTGTGCCACCACATTTAATTTTTGATTGTAATCCTTTGTTCATTATTCATAATGAATTTTTCTAATCGTTTTCATCTGTGGACCCACATAGGCTTCAAGCCGATCCAAGTAAATTATCCATGTGTTTTGTGTGAATGTTTTTCTTTTTATTATTTTGTTTGCATATGAACTCTAAATAAAAGGATTTCGTACAACAAACTGGTATCAGAGTTCTAGACTGTTTCATTTAGATTTTTTCTAACGTCTCGTTAAAGTACAATGTAGAAAAGTTCGAGTACAATGTAGAAAAGTTCGATGGACAAAATAATTTCAATCTATAATACCTGAAGATGAATACTTTATTGATTTTAGAGAAATGGGAAATTGTCTATCACAGGCACAGACGTGGGTGAGATTGGACATTCAAGATTTCAAACTTCAGTGAAACATACCCATGCCTGTGGTTGTGATAGCCCATTTGGAATGTAGAGGGATTTCTAACCGTAAACAATTTCTAATGTAACTGTTTTTTGCATGGCAAGCCTCGTCTAAACTTAGAGAGCAAATCCATTGCAACAAGCTTAAAATATATTAATTAGAAACATAAAAATTTCTGAAATTTCAATTTTGGGTAGGAGTTTTAGTACACGTATTACACCATAAACTTAAAACTGGGCTCATTCTTAGCCACATGTCTCTCTTCTTCCAGTTGAATGCATGACACAATGGCCAGTAAAGTGTGCCTTGGTAATACACGAGTCAAAGGAGGGTGTTATAGAAAATATACAATAAATAAGTACATGTTTATTTATCAAATTATCCTTTCTGAGGCACGCAGTAATGTACTGCATTGATATTGGTATGATCTCTCTCTATTCAGACCGATATAATTCGAACCCACTTTGATCCCCACCCCCGGGTTTGGAGTTGTCAATTCTTCTTTTGATTACTGACAATGCCATGTGAGGAAAGGTTAAAAACTCAATCTGGTCGACTCTCTTTCGACCTGAAACCCATATTGACCGAATTGAACCCGAACCCAAATAATTCAATTATTGAAGAGCTCGGAAAACCATATATATTTTGTTTCTTCCTATAAGTTGGGTTTAAATCTCCAAACCAGTAATAGTTGACGTGTCTCATTCAATCGGAGTTCAAATCATCTCCGTCCAACCGTAGAGATATCACACCATTACCAATCAATGCATGACATGATATCTGACTAATAATATACTAGTAAATATGTACATGATAAAGACATGTAATTTACCGAGCACACGGTAATAGGTATCTTTCTACTTACCAAAATATCCTTTGTCAGGCATTGTGTTGTGCTAGCTTCGTAGTAGCACGAAATCTCTTTGGTCCAAGTCCGACCAGGATAATTCAAAGATTCGGGTTGGACTTGGACTGCCTTGAACCCACCCGACCTGACTACTCCTACCCCTACCCTGAAATGCTCCCTTCATTATTTCTTGACTTCTCTTAATGCTACGACCCGACAAAGGCAGCTATATTGACGTGACAAAATGAAGCTGGTCATAAAGAAGCAAACGTGCGAGCACTTGTGTTATTTAATAATCAATAGTAAGCCAAACAACTATGCAACGATGGAAACAATACATTGGATTCTACTCAATCACCTGCTCACACTAACCCCACAATAAATGGCCGAACATGCTTCCCCCCTCCATTTTAGGATTTTTTGTTTGTTAGGCGTGATAGGTGGACAATAGTCATTTGCAGAATGCTGTTGTCGAGAGAATTTGACCCCAAGACCTCTTTCCTCGAGAACTTATAATATCTCTGGCAGACAGCAACGGTAAGGCTTAATGCCCACCCTCCAATACCTCATTTGAAATGACTAACATACCCTTTGCAATATGGTGGGTCATATTCTGATTGGTTCTGCATAGGCTTCCCTTCAGACCAACCAAGAGGGCTCTAATGCTATGACTGGGGCCATATCGTCTGTGCAGCCCCCCTCTTCGACGCTCAGGAGCTGAGACAGAGGGGGGGAATCAATTCACTTTTTTGGGGTGAAGTGACATCTCCTAAAGTGAATTGATTCCCCCCTCTGCCTCAGCCCTCGAGCGTTCGCAGACGATATCAGGCTTGGTTTGAGTAGGACTGTTTTTAGGGTAGGCCGTAAGGTTAGTGGGCAAGTATGGGCCTGGTTTCTTAAGTTGATTCTTGTTGGGGATAAGTAGGGTCCATAGCAGCCAGCCCAAGGGGGTATTCATACACACTTGAAATGGGCCTCGCCTGACCTGGCCCAATTGCATGCATGTGTATGCGTGTGCGTGACTGTTGAAGTGAGTGCAATTGTTTGGGCATTGTGATCATTTTATCAACTTGAAATCCTTGGGTAGTCGGCATTCTTCCTATAAGGATGGTCAAATTACTGGACCCTAAACCACAAAGAAATAAGCCCCAAGCTAAACTCCAGTCACCGATTCAATGTGTGATACCATGCCTGATTAAGGGTGTTCTGGTCAATATGTATGAGTGCTTACCTGCTGTGTATTTACGAGACACCCTTTGTCAGATAGTGTGTCATGCTTTGATCGGTACTGGCATGACATCTCTTTAATTCAAACTGGAGATGATTGAACTTTTTTTTTTTTCTTCCGATAATTGAGATGATTGAACTCTTCAAATTAGGGCCAAGACCCTGGGACCCAAACAGAATCAACAGATACCTTGTGGCCCAGTTTCTGGTGTTTAACATCTATTATTCAAAGTTGGGGGCCTTGAAGTGAGGCATAAGCCCATTTATTTAGTGGGGGCCTTGAAGTGAGACTTAAGCCCAAACCATGGCTAATCATTGAAATCCAACCACTGAAAGTTTACCTCCAGAGATGAAGACTTATTTATTTATTTAGGTACAATTCTCTTACATTACACTAGACTTTTTTCTGGCTACTCAGACCCACAGACCACTACCACCCCCATGCTATGACGGTATACCCCAGCAGGTGCTCATGCACAATGCAAAACCAACCCTGGGGATTCGACCCCATGACCTCCAAAAAAGGGAGGATGATGCCTCGGTCACCCGAGCACAGGCGCTGGCCCAGAGATGAAAACTTCTAAGCCCAGGTTAAGGCAGAGAGTGCTATAAAAATTTGGAAAACCTCGTGATCCATGTGGGGAGGTTCCCCATTGGTTGCAACACAACTAAGAAGAGCTCAATGTGACGTTCTAGCAATGGAATTTTTCTATTATAGTTTGCATGTCATATATGATCTCAGGTAGTAGGGCTGCAACTCAAACTGGGCTAGGCTGGGCCAAAATCTGTCCAAGCCCATCTCAAACTACAGTGTCAGTCCGAACTCAGCCCCATTTTAAAGAATGTGTTTCAGGCTGAGTTTGGGCTACTCGAACTTATTAATGATTTTATCCAGTGGGCCAAAATAAACCCTCATCTAATCCTAATCATCTGATCTGTTGCAAAAAGAAAGGGAAAATGAAAAATACCAGAAAGAGCTAAACATTAACATTCATTTATGATCACTGAATATTTGTTTATGAACACTTTATAATTCACAACTAGCCTTTGAATAGGAGATTGTATGGGTACAAGAAGTGGCGTCCGTAGTGATCAGCGAGGCTTCTCTTCTCAGCTTCTACAAATGCTTAGGAGATTTGCGAGTTCTTCAGTTTGGTGAGAGAGAAGGATTGAAGAATGAAGGGAGGAGGTTGAAGGAGAGGCCAGATTGTCGAGGGAGGATTCCGGCGAGACGATTGACGATCAAAGAGAGGGAAAGGGCAGACAAATAGTGAGAATAAATCAAAGGTTCGTAACACATAATACAATCAAGTTCTGGCTGGGCTAGTCTGGGTTATTACAAAATATCTAGTTCGTGTCAGACCAAGTTCTGGGCTAAAACTAAGCCTAACAAAACTTAGCCCAATTTACAGTCGGGCCTAAAAACTAGGCCCGAACTAAAACTTGCCCAGCCTGTCCAATTCCTGGGCTGAATGATTCGGGCCTCAGGCCTGCCTGGTTCATTTGCAGCCCTATCAAGTAGGTTCAAATTGTCTCAGACTGCCAGGAACCGCGCCAACATGGAGCCTACTGAGTTCAACTATGTTTGGGACCATGCTCATTACAACCAAAACCTATATATTAAGTCATTTTCAAATAAAGCTAGGACCATTTTCAGCCTAAGATGGTCCTATCTCATCTTCGCTTAGGAGGCGAAAAATTCATTAATATCATATGGGCTATCAATGAGCCGAGCTCCTGAGCTAAACTTGAGCCTTGCCACCTCAGGCCAGTGATGAGCCTGGGCTGAGCCTGGGCTGAGCCTGAGCCAAATCTTTGTGTGATGAACTTGGGCTGAGTTGATTAAACCTTTTGGATTTGAATCCACTTAACACCCATATCCAACATTGTATGGGCATGAATCCTCATATCCACAACACACACACACACACACGCACACACACACATTTGTCAAAGGTTGTATGACGTTAAATAGTGCTGGTATATAAAGGTGCATGATGCAACACATCCAAAACCACAGATGTAACTGTCTCCATATCAGAGAAGCCCACACTATACCAAAGTTGATCAAATACATATTTATTCATATAATACGACAAAGGTCTGCCCTAACTAGGGGTATGCATGAGCCAAGTCTGGGCCTGGGCTTGGTTCAAGGTCCATTAACTCATTACATTTAAAAAAATAATAAACAAAAAATTAACCTACTATGAAGTCTCGGGCCTTGGGCTGGACCATAGTAAGCCCGAGTCCAGCCTAGCTTTAGAGACCAGCTTTAACTTGGACCTGGGATCTGTTAGGGCAAAGTCTGGGCTTAGTCTTTCAAGTTGGCCCAGCCCTAGCACCAACACCACTCCAAGAGAGATGGCTGCAGCATATCTTTTTTTCCAAGAGAGAGGTCGTGGGGTCAAATTACCCTGTTAGCATTCTGCAAGTAATTTACCCTATTATTGGTGTGGGTCCCACACTAATGATGCGGACCAAAAAAAAAGAATGATACATGTCTGCATTTCAGTGTGGTCTCTCATGTGAGGGGTCATTTTTTAACCATGAGATTGGTGTTACTTGGGAATCCCACCAATACAAGCTGGGCTATGGGAAGCCCCATATTGAACCAAAATTTGGGCTGCCAATTGGGCCAGGATGGGATCAACCCGAGCCTAGCCCGAAGTATAAAACTTCAACCTGAGCCCCTCTACCCAAGCCTGGCCCATTGTAATTATTCGGGCAGCCCGAAATGGATTGGAGACATATAAATACAAAAATGTTATATTCATAACCACTCATCCAAAACGATGTTTGATGGTAAATGTTTTAAATTTATTTGCTTTATTCTAACAACCAAACCCTTTAACATTTTCACCATCTAAATTGGTAGAAGTTTTAGAACTTTAATAACACTTTTTTTCACTATCCAATTGAATCCAATGAAAAACATAAATAAAAAAAAATCATTTTTTGGGGCTTCGGGACGGGTTTCAGGTTGGTTTCATGTATTTTTTTTTCACTTTGGACTGGGCTGGACATCGAACTAAAATAACTTGGGCCCGAGCCCAGCCCAAAACCCAACCTGCCTAGCTTGCCAAATTTTCGAGTCGATCAAGTCAGTCTTCAGGCCAGCCTGGCTCAATTGGCAGCCCTAACCAAAATCCTTATACTACTAACTAAAATTGAATGATCTTTTCTCTAGCCATGGAGATTCAAGATTAGGATGTGTTTGGTTAAAATTAAAGAGTTTCAATGGTGCAGTATGTTGAGGCCCTGGTCATTTGGTTGGTTTAAAATAAAGAGTTCCAATGATTTCCGTGAAATCATCCAAGAATAACATTTTCTTCTATCTCTATAACTTGACTTCAACTCATCACTAAGAAAATCTATTCATCGTTGATGATTGAGTTACTACACAACCCTCGCCACTCAGAAACAAGATTGACTCTACAACTCACTCAAAATATTGAATAAACTAAGCCAACTCAAGGCATACAAAAGCTACAGTGTAGTCACATAACCCAATGGTTTTCTAGTCCATAACCAGAAAAATGGCACGACTTTGGCTGTGACTTGCTAATTTTCAAAATTTCTTGGAAATTTAGGATTCTCTTAACCAAGAAGGATTAAGTTGAAGAGTGTTGCGAGTATAGTTGAGGTGTTCCCTAGAAGGCTTAGGGCTGTAAATAGGCTGAATAAAGAGGACATAGGCATATCCATATTCATATTCGTTTATTTTATCAAATATCAGAATGCATTTGGATATTTTATAGGTATTTACGAAAACAATAAGATACAAGGAAGTGTAATGATGAAATATGACCGGTGGAGTTCAACTAGAGAAGGAAGCTGGGCGGTTTCAACTTTTCATACGAAATGGGAATGGGAGATGAGAAATGGTTTAGTGTTAGAGTTAAGGTGTTCATATCCTATACCTTAGGTAACATGGTTTATAATATTAGTGTTAGTTATAGTACAATGAACTTGCATACAAATAATGTACTAAACTCAATTGCTAATTAAAATACCTTGAAGCTCAATTGCTAATTGGGATAGCCTATCCTTATCACACAAAGCTTGTTTATTTCAAGAAACACCCTTATTAGCCACAAAGTCACACATACACACACACTATATA
>JAOXJP010191149.1:0-26223 GCA_025762735.1 Platanus orientalis | reverse complement strand
CTAAATCACCATGTAGAAAAACATTTTTTACATCAAATTGGTGTAGAGGCCACCCTTTGTTAGCAGCAACAGAGATAAGCACATGAATATAATTTAATTTAGCCACTGGTGCAAAAGTCTCTTGGTAATCAATCCCATTGGTAAATGTAGCCATTGACAACCAAACGAGCCTTATAGCGATCTACAAATCCATCGGGCTTCAACTTAACTGTGTATACCCATTTACACCCAACAAGAACTTTGTTTCAAGGAAGATCAACAAGTTCCCAAGTGTCATTCTTTTCAAGAGAAACCATTTTCTCCTGCATAGTAGCCTTCCGCTGCGGTTGAGAAAGAATTTCTGCAACACTACGAGGCACAAACATAGAGGACAAAGCAAGAGCAAAGCTACGATTAGATGGAGAGAGGGACTGATAAGATACAAAATTAGTCAAAATATATTTTACACAAGATCTGACACCTTTCCTAACTACAATAAGGAGGTCAGAGTTAGGAAGAGAGGAGGAATTACTTGGATCAGGAGGTAGATCTGAAGAGACATTTTGGTGGGGAACAAAATGAGCATCTGTGGTAGCAACCTTCTTCTTTATGGAATAAACTTGAAGCACCTTCTCCCCCTCATCACGAGCACCTGAATCAAAGATAAAGGCTGGAACTGGAAGTGGAGTAGGAGGGGACAGCTTTGGAGAAAGTTCCCCCTGAGTGGAAGTTTGAGGAGAGAAAAACGGAATGGTTTCATGAAATGTAACATCCATAGACACAAGCTTAAGTAGGGGATAATAACACTTATAACCCTTTTGGCTAGGAGCATACCCCAAGAAAATGCATTTGAGAGATTTAGAATCAAGTTTGGAATGCTGTGATAGGTCCCATGATTGTGAGTGGCTGAACTTGCATACTCTCCTCTGTCATGTTTCTCACAAGTGATGAGCACCCAGAGCCCTCATGTTGATGATAAGAGAACCATCATCTGTATCAATTCACTTACTGTTGTTGCTCTGCCCTTTCCAACTGAGTACTCCTCTTGTTGAGGCCTTCATTCATTTTCATCTCTAATTTGAATGCCCTTGTGTCGCCGTGGGATCCATGTAGCTTTCATCCTTTGTTCCACCTATGACTTTCCTGGAAACCTTTATCTCTGATTTTCCCCTTTATTGTTTTCTTTTTCTTTCAACCTTTTAAGTCATGTGTCATGACTCATGAGGCTTGGGCTTTTTTTTTTTTGTTTTCGACTTTTCATTAATGGGCTTCGGCCCAACCTTTTCTCCCTTACCGATCCAACCCCTTTTATAGTTATGTGCTTTAGATTTTTGGTTCGACCATCTTTCAAATGCCTGGTTGGACCACCTAGTTGTGTTAAAGCCCCTTTCCTTCATTATCACCCTCAACCACCGTTCCTTTTCAGCCTCCATTCCATCTTTGTCATATCATGTCTTCTATCTTCCACCTTCTGCCACCCATTATTTCCATTTTCACTTTTCTCTTCCTCGTCTTTGTACCTTCCATATGTGCTAATGGCTCCGGATTCTCCTCATGATCATCAAATTTCCGTCAATTTCCCATTTTGTGCACCGCTGGCCGGAACTGCAACACCCAGTTTCTCCCTCCAGTGAGTTGGCTGCTTGATCAGAATATCACAAGTAGGTAGAACCTCCACCCAAGTCGTTATTCGAAATGAGTGTGCCATCTTCTATTTCCATCATCTTGGGGCAATTTTCTGGATTACGAACCAACACTGTCGCCCACTCCACCAAATTGTTTGTTGTTGGATCTGCTTCAATAAATCCTCTACACTCATCCCCAATTGCTTGGAGGCATGTTATACACCACAAATGAACTGGTAATCCATAAAGCCATACCTACCCCCCTTCTTCTTGATAGCTGTGGACATTGCAACCAGCTCTTGGATGGAATATATCCATGAGTAGATAGAAATCATCCCATTCCCTTTTACCTTCATGCAACATCCTTTCTACTTCCTTGGCTGATGGTAATATAAATAGATACAAACTATTTTCCATTCTCTTCGCTTTGAATTCTCCATCAATTCTCCACACCTTTTTTGATGGCTGTCCATCAAGTTGTTGGACCTCAAGTACCCCATGTGGAGGCCCAAGCCCAAGCCTAAGAAGTCCTAGATGAGTTGCACAGGGGGGGTATTTTCTTGCGTAATAAGGCCTTTTGTGCCATCTTATGTTTTTTATTTTTTTTTAATTTTTAATTTTATAGTTTGCGGTATAGGTTTGTAATAAGGCTGACCAAGGTTACTTTGGGGATAATTAGGACAAATCGTCCAGCCCATATTTTGTCTTGTATTAGCCTCTATTCTTGACATAGGGACCCCAAAAATTGTCTTGTCAACAACCCCTATTTCTCTCTCTTAGAGTAGTTTCAAATTAGGAAATTTATGTTTAGCAAATGGAGATTTTTGGAGTTTCTATTTTTAGTAACATATTGATTTGTCATTCTCACCCCTTGATCGCAAATGGACATTTTAGGAGTAGTAACATGTTGAGTTTCTCTATCCACACGACAATTTCATCCTTCACCTTCATCTTCTTCTTCCTGCTTTTTCTCTCCCATATTCTCCCATATTTTCCGTAAGCATTGCTCCCTTCTATTACATATTTGCTGCTGTTAGAATTGCTGAAATCTGCAGAAATCAAGCTCTACAATCTCCAAATCACAAACAGTGATTGAAGGCCATGGACATCTATTTCACACAGGTATTTTGCTTTATTTTAATCTCTATTTAAGCCCCCCAAATCCACAGATGTTCCTACTTTAAATTGTTGGTTTTATAAGCTTTTTTTTTTGTATCTAAGCACCAAGTTTGAACCAGAATTTTCTGGGTTATGAAATCAAAAAAATCGCACCCCCTTTTATACCTTTCCTCAGATTTTCTTCAGGGGTTTTATTCTCTATTACATCTTCACAAAACCCCTCAACTTCCCCTAACTTTCCTCTTCCTCTTCCCTTTCAAATTTGAAAGATTCCCTGCAAATTTTGTCTTTCCTCCATTAAAGAACCTTCAAGAATTTGGGGATTTTCAAGTTTATATAGCTCGAGTGATCCAAAATTCACGAAATTTTAACCACATAAGAAAGTCTGCCTAGCTGATCTGGAAAATTTGGAATATTTCTGACACCCACCAGGGGTATTTTCATAATTTTCCACTTTTTTGAAAAATTATAATCTTTCCCCTGACCCAAAAAAAAATTGAATATTTTAATTTCTAAATTCCTATTTTATTATCTGAAACTATTTTCCATCAATATCTGCATCATTTCTCCCTTCAGCCTTTCCCTTATTGACAAGAATAATCCTTCTTCCATTCACTGTTTTAATTCTTGACTTTGCCAATTGTGGCCATATCCGATTGGAAACAGCCTCTGCATATGTTTTACCACCTTTCCATCTATCTGTCTCCCCATCCTTTTGATGCTACCTTGGAATGAATCGATCCTTGTTTCGTCATCTCTCTACCAACGAAACAAGACCCTTGTTCTTACCATCAAATATGTGGCGGTTTCTCTCAATTCAAATGCCCCAAAAACTCCATGAATGAGGCAATTCCAAAAAATTCTTCCCCTTAAACCCAAAAGTTGTTGCTCCACTGATGCACAAGCTTCAAAAATCCTTTTGCGAAACCCATTCAATTTCCATGAGGGAGAAGTTATAACTCCAAATGGAATAGAGAACTAGCAATGGATGAAAACATGGCTAGAAGATTCCCCTTCTTCTATACACAAGAGGTATATGGTGGGGAAAATCATCACATAAGGTCTACTTTTTGTGAGACATCATTTGTATTGACTTGTTCAACACCAACAACCAAACAAAAGCCTTAACCTTAACGGGATGGGGGACCAGACTTTCTTCATAGGTAGGGTTGTCAACTGGGCTGGGCCAAGGTCAACTTGAGCCCAGCCCGAAATATTGTGCATGTGCCCGAGCTCGACCCAAACCCGAACGCAGCCCAAAACACTCAACCCGAGCTCGGCCCATCTTATTAAAATGGGTTTGGGGCCAAGTTCGGGCTACCCAAATTATATAGCCCAAGATCCTCACATTGCCATCTTCATTGTTTGTTTGTTTTCATCACTTAGGGTTTATACGAGCTTTACAGAACTTTATCTTTGGATGAATTATTTTTACCAAAAACATACCAAAAAACTCATAAGCCCATCCTGACTGTATCCACGCTGAGCACAGTGAGGCGATGATGCTCGATCTTTTGATCCTGGAAACAAGCATTCGGCAGCAGCTTCGCTGACAATCGCATGGGGTATGGCTTGCAGCACATAAGCTCGAAGGGTGCATGCACTGCAACGTTAGCTTCTATTTGATCATGGTCTCCATGGATGCCTCGAACAAGATTTCCATGCTGGCTGGCATTGCTGCATTTGTTGTTGATGATGTTGCTGTGAAGGAGTGGAGTCTGTGTTCACCGTCTACATGCACTCATATCCGCTCACATGAATGATGGAGAGAGAGAGAGAGGGAGAGAAAGCTTGAAATGGATGATGGCAAGAAGGCTTGAGAGGTAAAGAGACGGATGATGGAGAGAGAGAGAGAGAGAGAGAGGCAGAGGCAAAGTGAAGTCATGCATCTTTTAAATCAGTTAGGGTTTTTGGTTGCCGTTGGATTAGGAATAATCCAAGGGCTAATGTTTGCTATAGATGTTCTATTTCGGTCCGGGCTGGCTGATGGGCTGAAATAAATTTGCCCGAGCTTGGCCCGAATATCATTTCGGGCCTAAAATCTGAGCCTGAGTTCAGTCCAGCCTGAGGTAAAACTGATCAGCCTGCTTGTATTATGGGCCATACATATCGGCTCGGGCCAGCCCGATCCAATTGACAGCCCTATTCATAGGGAAGGAAAAGAGGTTAGAGGAAGTGTTAGGAAAAATTAGGATTTTGAAAAAAAGCTTGGAAGAAAATAAACCTGAAAACTCTAAAGACCATATTCTTCTGTCATGGTTAAATTTAGAAAGGAATACATCTTTAAGAACCTCAAGGAGGGTGGTCAGCAAATCACTTTCCATTCAAATAAAATCCCTATGAAAAAAATGATTCCAAGCATTCCCTTGTTGGGAAGGGATAATAACATCCTGAATCAAAGCATTCTTGTGGGAATAGGTTTGATAAAGTATTGGAAAAGAAACTTGAAGGGATGATTCACCCCACCAAATGTCCTTCCAAAACCTAATCGAATCTCCCATCCCAACATCGAAGCGAGTGAAAGGGGTAAACAAAGGAGATAAAAAGATGATACTTTTCCACGTGCATTGGCTAGAGAAATGCAAAAGGAATCTATGACAGCCATTAGGAAAGGAGCCATATCTAGTAGAAATGATAGATTGCCACAACTTACCTTTTTCACTAGCAAAACACCAAATCCATTTCCCCAACAATGCCATGTTCCTCTATTTCAGCCTTCCAAGGCTCAAACCATGTTCCTTTTTAGATTTGCAAACCTTTTCCAACTTGACATGGTGATCCTTTTTCTCATCCCTTCCCTCCCAAAGGAGAAATCTGAAATAATATCTTTCATCTTTGCTTTAGAAAGAAGGGCACTTGAGTGTCCACTACCCATGTAAAGAGCAAGGGGGATAACTGGTCTCCTTGTCTAAGACCTCTAGAGGAGGGGAAAAACATCTTTTTGAACATCCATTTATGAGAACAGAGAAAAAAATGATATTCCACACATCCTTTCATCCAACTTAACAAGCGCTTCATGAAACCTTTTTTAGACAAAACCCTATCCAGAAATCACTAATCCAGTCTCTCATAAGCCTTCTCCACTTCCCATTTACAAATCACACTTGACTTCCCTGATTTCAATCTTTTCTTCAACTTGTGTGATTTTCTTCACGAACCAGATCTGACGTCCATACGGAATCCTGCTGTTAGCTGCACAGCATGCTGATGTCAGCCTTGGTCTTCTCCCTTTGGTTTTCTGTAAGATTGAATGCTTTGATACCAAGTTGGGTTGCTGATTTGAGATATATGTTAAATGTATTAGGGTTTTGAAGATGAAGGAAAAGAGGAAGAAAGGAAAGAGGGAGAAAGAAAGAATGAGAAAATGTGTGAGAGAGTACTTGCTCTCTCTCACTCTTATATATTTATACTACATACTTGATATGATACATCTTAACTACCGTATGATGGAAATACCCTTATTACCCATGTACCTACAATTTCCATCTTTTAAGCATTGCGCGTGTATGTATTTCGTATACACTGGTTTTTTTTTTTCCGTATCATTGCTATCATCTGTTGTATTGTTTTCTTATATGAAGTTGTGAGCATCTGATAGTTGTTTGTATTTTGTAGGGGTGATTTTGGAAGGCTGGGTCATGGTAACTCCAGTGATTTGTTTACTCCTCAACCAATCAAAGCATTGCAAGGTGTGATAATAAAGCAAATTGCTTGTGGGGATAGCCATTGCTTGGCAGTGACTATGGAAGGCGAGGTGCAGAGGTTGGTAGTCTTGTTGGGACACGATTTTTTTCCTTTCCTTTTGAGATAGATTAAACCCATGGCTTTACCTTTATTCACTTGGTGTTCATTGCCACTAGGGTAGTGGTTCACCCTCAAAGTTGTTGCTTTGCTAGTTATACAGTTCTTCCTGGTCTATATCTAGTCAGTATCTTTCCTTTCTGCTTTAGTGTTTATACTAATTGTTATTGTACTACTAAGCATGCATTTCCCCCATGAAAGCTCCGTTATGAGTCTTTGACATATTTTTACCCATTAAGTGGACTGGAGTCACTAGCTAGCGTGACCTTTTGACATCACTTGAATGATTTCTTGAGTAATTTTGTTACTTCATATTATGGCTAAAAGTTGGCGATGATATAATGCATAGAATCATCAAAATTACCTAAGTGGGCACTGAGTGGGTTGAATTTAGCTCTCTCTCTTTCTCTCTTCTTCTTCTTCTTCTTCTTTTTGTTTTTTAAGGTATGAGATTATTGAATAAAATCAACAAAAGAGAACGAGAACAAGAACAGATTCACTAGGATGGTGAACTAAAGAAGTATAAGAGGAAACTTCCACCCCCAAGACATACTAACAAAGCCCTAATTGGGTCAACTCACATCCCACACCAAGCACCAGCACTAATCAAAATCCTGACTAATGGAAACCCACTCAAAAAGTAAATTGTTAACCCACTTATATATCTTTTCCTGAGGATTTTCTTTATTTTTGAAGATTCTGCTATTCCTTTCCTTCCAAAAACCCCAACAAACAACACCTGGAAGAAGGCTACAAATAGCTTTAGGACCACGATCCATGCCTTCTCACTGCCATGCGGAGATTAGACTTGTAAAATGGGGTGAGAAAACCCACAGAACTATGCAATACAGAAAGAAATTCCATACTTTATGGGCCACCTGACAGTGAACAAAAGGATGGCCCACCGATTCCTATTCCATGAGGCACAAAGAACACTATTGGCCATGCTCCAACCTCTTCTTTTTAAGCTATTCAAATTGAGAATTTTGCACATGAGGACGTTCCATATAAAGAAGGCACCTTTGATGGAAGGCCAGATTTCCAAACTGCCTTATATGGGAAAGGATCCCCCTGTTAAGTTTACTAAGGCTGAATGAAAGGATTTCACTGTAAAGCTGCCTTTATTTTCTCTAGTCCTTATCCAATTATTATTTCTTGAGCGTCAGAGAACCGCTCATCTAACCTACTGAAAAGGACTCACATAATCTTCCAATATCCAATCATTGAGATTTCTTCTCAATCTTGAACTCCAAACCCCACCACTACGGGTGAAATCATAATGGGAAGCAATGGTCCCCATCTTGTCCTCGGCTAAGCTGAAGGAATTGACAAAACTGACTCTAAGAGGAACAACCCCACAGCAAATATCCTCCAAAAATTTGATTTCTTCTGTTTTTGAGCTTCCTGAAGTCCACACCTTTTCCAATAGATTTCCAAATCCCTTGATTGCGACCCATTCCAACTTCCTTTGGAAATCAATTTGAACCTCCTCCATACTTTGCCTCCATAAAGCCTCGTTTCAATCTCATATCCCCAGATTCATTTACCCAAGAGGGATTTATTGTGGGATCTTACTGTCTTAATTTCTAATCCTTCTCTTTCTAACGGATGACTAATCAACTTCCAATCCACGATTCTATTCTATGCGAAGTGAGCTTGTGGCTTATGGTCAAGGAAGACTTTAAAGATTGCTCTCTGAATACATTCATGAGGGACTGGGTGTCTTTTATTTATCCCAGTACTTATAGGAGTTATGACTATATAAAGGATTGGGTTCCCCCTTTAGCTGGAAGAATTAAGATCAACTTTGATGGGGTTTCATTTGGGAACCCAGGGCCAGCTGGGTTTGGAAGTGTTATGCGGGACTCTTAAGGAAATGTTATTCGGGTAAGATGTAGGCCTTTAGGGAGTTGTGATTCGAACCATGCGCCATGTGGAGGTGGTGGGGCTGTTGGAGAGTCTTTGCATGATCAGATCAAGAGGCTTACAAGGCTGTATGGTTGAAGGGGACACTTGAAGACTGTGTTATCAGTTAGGGGAAGGGGAGGTCTGTGGGGCTTGGAGATTTCATCACTTCATATGTGAGATTATAGATCCCGTTTGGCACCTGAATGTGGAGTTGATCCACGTTCCTAGGGCCCAAAATTTGGTAGCTGATAAGCTTGCTAAATGGGGCGTAGGATAGCAGGGGATTTCTAAGGATGACCACTTTCCGGACTGTAAATTTTTGTATCTTCTTGGTGGTTCCATTGCTTCCCTTATACTTTGGTTTGTGGGATGGCTGCTTTGGTTGTTTTTGGTTGGGGCTTGTTTTTTTTGTTTGTATATTCGTATTTTTTCTCTCTTAATAAAGTTTTTTTGATATTCATAAAAAAAATTCCAATCCACGAGATGGTATTTCTTTAAATCCCCTTTATCATTCCATTATTTCCTTTTAACATTATCTCCATTTTGATAGAGATCGCCGTAGGAACTGTGAAAAGCAACATAAAATAATATGGCATGCTAATTTGGAACCCTTTATCAATGTCAACCTGCCTTCTCAATAAAAACCCATTCTCCACGAATATAATTTCTTGGATAGCCTTTCCATCACCGGCTCCTGCATTTCTTTTAATTTGAATTTCGACCGAACAGGAATCCTAAATAGCTGGTGGGGAAAGACCCTTTCTTACACCCTAGGACTACAGCTGGATTTCTTATTTCGTGAATTTCCCCCACTTCAAAAAGCTCACCTTTACTTTAATTAAACTTTAACCCCAACATTACTTCTAAGCATCCAAGGATACAATGAAGTGCCATCCAAAATTGAATGCCATAGTCTTTAAATTACTACCAACTCTAAACCCCTTTGAAAAATCTCTCTTGCCCTTCTAATCATACTGCTTAGGGGCTTCTGCCACTATAATAAACAGATACGGTGATAAGGGATCCCCCATTCCCCCTGCCTCAAGTATCCTGCTGGTCTGCCGTTAACCAACACAAAAATAAACTGAACCAATACATGCCTTCACCCATCTTCTCCATTTATTCACAAATCCCATTCTTTCTAGCATGTAGTCTAGAAACTTCCTGTTTAGAAGATTATAGGCATTTTCCATGGCCATTTTGCAAAGAAGGCTCATCCCTTTCTCCTTTTCTCTGGCCTTGATTCAGGATTCCATCTAAATTTGCCTACCTTTCACAAAGGCACCTTGGGATTAGTAAATGAGAGTACCATTACTGGCTTTAAATACTAGCCAAGGCTTTAGCAATTATCCACACTATCCAAAAGGCATAGACTGAAAATCCTCCTTCTCCTTTACACCTTCCTTCTTTGGGATGAAAGTGATGAAGGTATTATTTATGTTTTCATCAAAAGTTTCTTGATAGTTTTACGACTTTCATAAAATCATTCTTCACAGTTGACCAACACTTCTGATAAAAGAAGATAGAAAAACCGTCTGGACTTGGGGTCTTATCCTCTTTCATACTTTTCAGGATCTTCTCCCACATTTTCTCTTCTGTAAAGGGCCTCTCTAAGATTGCATTTTCCCTCTCTGATGTGCTCCTGAGCTCTAAACCATCTAATGTAAGTCTACTATAATGACTCTGAATATAATGAACCATAGACAAATAACCTCTGAATATGCATGAAACTGTCACATTTTAGGTAACATTTGATGAAGATCTGTCCAGCCATTGAAAGTCATTCTCATGATTTGTTGACCTTATTTTGGGCTTTTGTTACCCATATGTGCACTTGTATTCGTTTATTTATGCTTGGACTTTGACTGCTGCTCACAATGCTAATAGTACATCTCTGAATTGGTAAGTGATAGTTTTCTTTGGGTTTGACATTGGTGTATCAAAGAAATTAGGGTGGCCATATATGAGATGAGGATCTTGCAGTTTCTTTCTTCTCGTTTTTCCCTCACCTTGCTTTTAGTTGATTATCATCTAAAACATGTTTTTCTTTTCTTGACATTGTCAAAGAGTATGACTATGTGAAGCATTGTTTTATCTAGCTAGCCATTCGAGCTATGCCGTTAACAGTAAACTAACCGACTCTCCCAAAACCTTAAGGTGTTAGGAGATACAAGAATTAGTATACTTCAACACCTCCCCTCAGGAGGAACACTGTTCTCTGCTGGAAATACACTTGGGGAGCCAAGTGCGAGTCGCCGAGTCCACACAATGCGAATGCTATTACATCCGTGAAAATACTTTCACTGGGATTTGAACTTGCGACCTGGTTTAGCTTTGATATTATGTTAACAGTAAACTAACCAACTCTCCCAAAACCTTAAGGTGTTAAGAGACACAAGAATTAATATACTTCAACAATGCCTTCTATGGAAGTTCTGCTTTCGATAATGACATGCCATGTTATTTTCCATTCCTTGTACAGTAGTTGGCTTTCTGCATTTTTGTTTTGGTTGGGCTGGTGTCCTGTGTCACCCATATGATGGATGCGATAAGCTGTAGAAACTTTACTGGAATTCAATTTTGGGCTAGCAGTTTCTTTTCAATGAGCAATTTTTTCCCCTTCCTTTCACTTTAGAAATATTAAACCAAAAGGATAAGGAACCTGTTCTGTTATTGGTGTATTGTGATTTTATGCACCAAAAGGGGGAAAAGAAGAAGAAAGGAGTATGAATGTCATGCTTCCATGGTTTTGGTGGGTAAGATAAAAGAATTTTATTGGACAAAAATGATAGTTACAATCTGTTATATGCAACTTGATCCATATTTCCTTTTTTACAATATCAGTTAGTTCTTGTGAAAGTCAGAGGCTGCAATAAATCTCATCAGAACCCGAGCTGAAGGATGCCACAAAATCTGAAGCTTGGGTAGCCTCATGGTAGAAGTGAAGGTCTTCAAAAAACTCTGTGGAGGAAAGTATTCGATTACAAATAATGGTTCAAAGTTAAAACCTAAAGTTGGAACCATTAAATCGGGAAAATCCTTGTGTATGATGTGCATCTGTAGAATAATCTTGGGTTCCACATTTATGCTGCTCAAATTGTACTGTAAAGATTTTGGTTTGTGCATACCTATTTAATGGGTGCTGCTTTGTGCCTCTTGTATTCTTGAAAATATAAGCATTTATTGATATTACAAACATCAGACCATATTTTGGGTGTCCAATTGGAATTTAACATTTTAATTAGTTGTAAGTCGAAATGTTCTTTTATTGTATGTTGATTTTCTTTTTTTAATGTGTAAAAATGAATAGTTATTGTATCACTTTTAGAAGCCGGCATTTTTTTTTTAAATTTATGAATTATGTTTCTAGCTTTCTATGTTCTTGATTTGTTACTTTGATTTATAAATTCTTCTAAACATGTTTTTATGTACCGACTTCATGTATGATTTTATTTGTGCTTTTTGAAGTTGGGGACGAAATCAAAATGGCCAACTTGGTCTCGGCCATACTGAGGACTCGCTTGTGCCGCAAAAAATCCAAGCCTTCCAGGTACTGTTTATTGCTTTTTCTTTTATGAAAGACATTTGAATAGATGTTCTTTACTTCTGTATAAGCAAATAATAATTTTGAAGGTTTTGGCTGAATTAGAGGCTTTTAAAATACATCATGTTTGGAGGGAAGCTAATCAGCTGCCTGATATTCTTGCTTCATGGGAAGTTGGCACTAATGAGTTACTTTTGTATCCCTAAATTTTACTTTTATTCTAAAAGTTGCAATCTCTAGAGATGTAAATCAATGCATATATAATAGATTGTAATCTTTTTCTGTGATCGATACACTTATTCATTTACCTAATAAAATAAAATAATAGTAATAATAATTCATTTTGAGATTTGTTCTGTTATATACCTCACCCTATGGTACCATAAAACCCTTCACCCAAAAAAGAAAAAAGAAAAACCTAGAGTTGTTAACTGCGCAATCGCATGTCATCAGTGACAAGCTGGATTTATTCTCATTGCTATTTTCTGTGGATGAATAGAAAATTAGATTTCTGCATCCACTTCATGCTTTGCTAACCTGCTGCTGTCTCTAAGTTAATATCATATTAATTTTAGCTTTTGATCACTATGCTCAATTTTATGTTGTACATATTCAGTTGTTAGATCCTCCTTTAGCTTCTAATATTTGGTCCTCTAATAGTACAGAAGTTTCAGTGTTCAAATATATATTATAGGAGAAAGGGAGAGAAGGAAATTGGGGATCTGTGGATGGTGCCTTTGATTTTGTAGTTTCAAAGAAGGATGTTTAGGTGTTTACTTGTCTATTTTTTTAGAAGAAGAAGAAAAAAAGAAAGTAGAAAAGAAAAAGAAAAAGAAAGAAAGAAGTTTTAAACACAAATCAGCTTGAAGTTATTCTTGAGAAAGTAAGAAAAGAAGAAATTGTGTAAAGAAAGTTTCTTTCTGGTAAGCCAAACATGTATTTAACACAGGAAAGTGTTTTGGTGCGGAAATACATAAACACTTACCCACAAAACAAATCAACATTCCTTAATAGTAGCTATAAATTAGGGTATGCACAACAATAACTGTATGATTTTAATGCCCTGTTGTTTGTGGAAATAACAAATAAAATGCTGTTATCTTTTTTGTTTGAAAAAAATGTGTTCCTAAATCTTTTCTATAGATAATAATATTTGTTGTATTTCTAAAACATTGGAAGATGTACAAGGCTAGGCAATATCATTCCACTGTCCAAAATGTTATTATATGCACCATTTATATCCAAAGAAATTGTGTAGATGTAGACAACCCTTAGCCTTGTAGGGAAAGTAGTTGCACTCATCTTACTAATTCTCTCTGTGGATTGCTTCTGAAAGTTTACAGAGGGCATTTGAGATTTTTCCATTTGTTTTATCAGAGTAGTAGTGATTTTAGATGTTTCTTTTAAGTGTGGCCTAATTTTCTGGCTTCTTTTGTAGGGAATATCTGTCAAAATGATTGCAGCTGGTGCCGAACATACGGCTGCAGTTACAGAAGATGGCAAGCTTTACGGTTGGGGATGGGGCCGATATGGAAACTTGGGTTTAGGTGACAGAAATGATCGCTTAGTTCCTCAGCATGTTTCTGCTGTTGATGTATGTTGACCAGTTTCCCAAGATCATTTTCTTTTGCTCACATTTATTCACAATATAACCGTAACCTTGGATATTAAACATTGCTTCTTTGATTGTTCCTTTTCTAGCTCTTTCTATGAGTTGTTTTCAGTTCAGATCTAACTGTAGTGTGTGTGTGTATATATATATATATATATATATATATATATATATATTTTACTTTTATAGGAGTGGATTCAGCTTCATTAGAATTCCTGCTGCCAATTCGACCAGATAACACTAGTTAATTTTCTTTTTCATGTGGGTGTTGTGAGAACTAGGACATTGATGAATGATCTTTTGTGAACAAAGGAATTGTTGACATGGTGAAGGTTATAGACCATAATTGGAAGAGTATGTAAGCATGACACTTATGGTGAATGAAAACCATATCATAATAAGGTTGGGGAAATGTATGATACTGTGTTCCAATATTCAAATTAATCTTTGGATATCGGACTGCCAATGTAAAATGGTTTTAGAATGCTTGGCCCTAAAGGTCTTGTAAGTATGACGACCCCCTGTGTTTTTTCAAGAATTGAAAACTTGGTTCTTGTACCTAGTTCAGTCAGACCGATTTTGGTACAAGTTAGTATAAGCTCAGCTGGATTAAACATTTATGTGATGGTCACTATGGCTTAGGCTTGTTCGGTACCCACCAAGACCATACTAGTAGCAGAGTTTAATATTGCTGGGGAGCCTCATCAACTCATATATAAATATTATTGCAACTTGGCTGAGATGCAAAATCTTGATTGCTTTTACTCCTTTTGTTACTGCCCTTTCTGTGCATCATAAACTGAGATTTAAATCCTTGAGCGGTAGCTGTCTAACAGGACAACTCTGTTGGTTCCTCACTGAGTCAGCCAATTTTTTAAACCCTGATCTGAGGGGATTATCAAAGGGAGATTTAAGTAGCCAGAGCCGTTCTTCAACCATTAAATATTAATTCTGTAGAGATCAGCTGTACTGTGAATCTGAGTGCAATATATTAAATCTTATTGAGATCAATTTTCAATATAGCTAATCTCTTCCGACACATCATTGTAAATTGTTGGAACAGAAGATTTTTTTATCCCATGTTTCATTGTAGGAAAAAATCCCATGTTTCATTGTAGGAACAGATTGCTAAGCTTGATGAAAGCACTCTCAAGAAGAAGCTTTATTGGTGTATCAAGCTTTTACATCAAATACCTATTAGAGCTTATTTGGAAATTTTGAGCAATACTTCTATACTCATTTGGTTTTATTTATGCGGTGCTTTTTCTAACCCTACTATGTTACATGTGGAAAGGGAACCTTTGTAATAATCTTTGTCCTCGTTGATATATCATTAGTAAATGGTGACAAATGAGAACCAATGAGACTAATCTCATGTTTTGTAATGAATGAGAATCAATCAGAGGGAATATTCTCCATATTTAGTCATTTGAACTACTCCCCCTATGTGATTTCTTTATCTCAGTTCTCGTAGCATTTACTTTTTAAACTTTGCTTTTACAGATTTTTTGTTACATATGTGATGTTTTAGGGACAGAAGATGGTTGTGGTTGCATGTGGATGGCGGCATACAATATCTGTTTCTTCTTCTGGGGTTTTATACACTTATGGGTGGAGCAAATATGGTCAACTAGGACATGGGGACTTTGAGGATCACCTTATTCCTCATCAGCTGGAAGCTCTGCGTGGTGATTTTATTTCTCAGGTCTGAACTGGTTTTCATCCATTGCATTAATGATTCCCTTATTTCTTATCAGTGATTTAAAAGAGGATGCTAAAAAAAATTGGGTTGATACACAACTTGGTTGAGTCAACTTGACTTGTATGGACTCCTAGAGTCCACGATATAAATCATTTAGGAGTGGCTGAAACGCTCAGTCAACTCTTGAAAATCCCATGTATATTTCATTATTCAAACTGGATTCTCATGACTGTCCAGCTATTATTTTCTCAAATTTAATCTCTTTTACTTGTTGTGTTCTACTTTCTATTACTGTTACTTTTGAGGAATTCTATAGTTCTGAAATGTTCTATAGCCACTTAAGTAATGCCTTTTTTGCCTTTACACCTAAGAAGAAAAGCTGCAAAGCAATTGGAAGGATTTCTGCCCAATTATTCTCTTAAGCAGTGTGTATGAGAACATATCTAAATCATTGACCCTAAGGCTAAAAATTTTAATGCAAAGAATCGTTTCTTTTCTTCAGGGTATGTTTATAGTTGGCCGTAAAGTCTTGGATCGAGTTCTTATTGTGAATGCGTGCGTGTTGTTGAAAGGTAAAGGTTGGGGAGGAGGAAAATCTGTTTAAATTAATCTTAGAGAAGGCTTATGGCCATATCAATTGGGATTTTCTAGATTATATGTTGAGGAAAATGGGTCTTTTGGTGAGAAGTGGAGGAATTGGATGAGATCTTGTGTTAGAACAGTTTTTTTCTCTGTGTTGATGAATTGGTCTCTGGCAGGTTTCTTTAATAGTTCAATAGGGATGAGGCAAGGTGACCGTTGTCTACTTTTCTATTCATCATGGTCTCTGAGGCTTTGAGTAGGATGATCATAAAGCATAGTTTCATTTCAGGATTTGAGGTGGGTAATGGAGGTTTGTCCATTTCTCACTTCCAATTTGCGGATGATATGATATTTTTTGTGAAGCGGACACGAGACAGGTGGGATTCTTGAGGTGAATACTTCGGTGTTTTGAAGCAATGTCGGGGCTAAGAATTAAGCTATCAAAAAGTGAGATTTTCAAGGTGGGAGAGGTGAGGGAGTTACATGCTTTATCCACTATCTTGGGATGTAAAATAGGTTTCTTGCCTTCCTCTTATGTAGGTCTCTCTTTAGGCGCAAAATTCAAATCCGAAGTGGTTTGGGAGCCACTGGTGGAGATGATATCTCATAGCTTGATTCTTGGAAAGCTTCTCTCATCTCAAAAGGTGGTAGGTTGACTCTTATAAAAATTTCTCTGGCTAGTATCCCCAGTTATTTCCTTTCTCTTCACAATTCCTAAGTCAATCACGGAAAAAGTCAAGAGATATTTTAGGAATTTCTTTTAAATGATTTAAGAGAATTTAGAAGGTTTCATCTTGTAGGTTGGGATTTGGTATGCTGGTCGATAAATGATGGAGTTCTTGGGAATTGGGATTAGAAGAATAAGAATGCATAATCGGAACTTGCTAGGAGAGTGGTTATGGCAATTTGGGGAAGAGAGGGATAGTTTGTGGAGGAAAGCGGTGGTTGCCAAGCATGGTTATAATTCCAATAAGGATCTTAAAGAGGGGTGGGAGGGACATGATGTGGGGATTTGGAAGTCTATTCTTAAAGGTAAGGAGGATTTTTGGAGGTTTATCAGGTTCAAGCTTGATTCGGGTGAAGGGATACGATTTTGGGGGGATCCTTGGTGTGGTGATAATCCTCTTAAAGGGGATTTCAGAATCATTTGAAGCTGGCTGTAAATGAGAAAGGGACCATTGCAGATTATGATGCTTTTTGGGGAGGCATGTGGATCCCCATGATTGGAAGGAATTTAACTGATTGGGAAATTGAAGAGATGAGGAGATTGCTGTGTTATGATCATAAGCCATATCTCTGAGAGAGAGAGAGAGAGAGAGAGAGAGAGAGAGAGAGGGAGAGAGAGAGATTGTTGGTTATGGGATATCAATAAAGAAGGCATATTCAATTTGTTCTTCCTTGATTTGGTAAATTCCAATTCCCATTCATTTCCTCACAAGGGCATTTGGAGGTTAGTGGCTCCTTCAATGTTATTTATTTATTTATTTTTCACATGAAATGCTTATTTGGATAAATTCTTACCCTCAATCATTTAAAAAGTAGATGATGGTTTTGGCTGATAGGTGTGATATTTTTGAGTGAAGAGGAATCAGTGGGTCACCTCTTTGTTCACTGTCCGATGGTATGAAAGGTGTGGGAGTTTTTCTCTCTCTGATCTCTACGTATCATGGTCCTCTTCAAATAAAGTCAGAGGATCTTATCTCCGGGTGGTGGATAAGAGACTTTGAAGACATTCTTGAAATCATTTAGTGGCTCCTGCCTAGGGCTATTTGTTGGGGCATGTGGAAAGAGAGGAACAAAATAATATTTGAAGATAAGTTCTCTTTGTAGAGTGGTTTTTAGGTCATGGTTTATAGGCTTCTTTTTCATTGGGTCTCTATTTTTGTGGATTTCGATGAGGAGGTTTGATTTTTCATTTGGAGAGTGTAATTCTTGTTTTTGTCCTTTGGTTGTCTTTTATTCACCGTCATGGTGAATTGCTTGTATATTTTTGTTCTCTTCCCCTCCTTAATAAATTGCAACCATTAAAAAAAATTAAGAAATTAAAAGTTTTGTAGTCCTTGCTTTAGGATCCCTGTTGTACTAATCTACCAGAAAACACCTTTGACTTGTCTTGAAAATATTACTAAACTTGGGAGTGATCTCTTTCATTCTTTTGATAGTTTATATCTTTGAAATGTTAATGGGCCAGTAGTCAACTCAAATCCAATCCAATACATCTTTAAAGCATGCTTTCATTTGTTTTCTAGCTGCAACATATCTCAAGTTGGACCGAACAAATGGTAGGTTCTAATTCTTAACCCATATGCATGCCATCTGTATTGCCATGTATCTCTATGCTTGTAGGACTGTATTTTGGCCTTCAAGGAAAGAACTTGTCAATATTTTTGCTTTTCCTTTATAATTTATGGATTATGATTATCTTCAACTTAATGTGATAGTTTGAAACCAAACGTATATATCTTCCTGGATCAACAACAAGAAAGTTTTATTAATATGTAAGAAAATACTTTACGTAGCAAGGGAAAGTATTCCTGAGTCTGGAAAACAGATGTATAGCTATACAGAAGTTTGACTATCCAGGTATTCAAAAAATAGTCTGCTCTATACAACAAGTCGTTCTCCTGAAGGATAGACCTCCAATTGGCTCCATGGATAGGGCAATTCAAATCTCTTCTTTTGATAAATAAGAGAATTTAATTCGAGAAAGGGGGGAGGCCCCCTCCCATAGAAGAGAGCCCGGAAGAAGAGAAACATGGGAGCTATACAAAAATATAACAGTGTAGCTTGATTAGCCTAATTACAAAATCCCATCTATTTCTAAAGTCCATAAAAAAAAGTGATGTCATTAAATTCTCTACATGCTGATCCCCAAAAAACTAACAAACCTTTCATGCTTGACACTACACTAGATGCTGGTTCAACATTTTTTTTTGATGAATGAATTATTTATTTATTTATTGTAGGGCAGAAGATATACACTCATATACAGAGAAAAAAGGAAGAGGGAGAGAAGATGGGGATGAGAATTCCCCAGACATAGGGCCACCCTTACAGCCTTACTCCCTTGTCTCCCTACAGAATTCACTCAATCCTTTATAATAGCCCCATTATTTAGGTCGTCATAACCCTTGCAATACCTTGCCCAATATACAATCCACCCTTTACCCTATTATTCCTCTCCAACCAAACTAACAAACACACCACAGCTAGGACAGGGTGCCAACTCCTCATGCCAATGCTATTGAGGGCTGAGGTTCTCCAACCTTCAAGCAAAGTAGTCATATTAGACAGCGCAGTAAAATGTAGACTGAAGTCTTTCAATATCCTGCACCATATTTCCTGTGTGAAAGGGCAGTGAATACGGATATGATTGGTTGATTCTTCGCTGCTGTAGCATGGTAAGCATACACCCGGAAGATAAAATCCATGCTTGCATAACCTGTCCATCGTAGGTAAGCACTCTTGAGCTGTTGTCCTTAAAAAAATAGGATCTTTGTGGACACTGCCTTGTACCTTACCTCCTTCCAAGGACCTTGTAGAGTCGGAGAGTTGTTTATACACTCAAAGAAATTCTTTATAGTAAATCGTTGATGAGGACATCAGGTCTAGGGGTACTTTTCAGACCTACCAGAAGCGCCACAAGAGAGATGGACCATTGCTTTGGTTCGAGTAGGGGGCCTCTATGTTGTTCCAGGGCCGGGACACTTTTCTTTTATGTTAGGATTTATTTTCATTAGTTAGTAGTTGTTTATTTTATTTGCTACACTTTTATTTATGTCTCTTTGTAAGGGGGTACATATGTGATGGATTTTTGGTCCGAAATTGTTTGAAGAGGGATATTTATGTCTAATCATTGCTTTAGGGGTATATTTTGGGATATTTTATTTTTTTGGGCCTATTTTGGTCCAAAGGACCTTTTTATGTATAACCCTAGGCGTGGTATGCTCTATAAGAGCAACCTCACCCCCCCTCTCTGTTTTATGCAATACAATTTGAATTTTTGAAAGTGTTTCTTCTCTCTGGTTTGGCTAGAGCTTGAAAACCTTGGAAATGGACTTAACACTCCCAAGTTTAACAGTGGTGGTGGAGACCATCCCCTTTCCTTTAGGTTAAATGGCTTTTACTCTTCTTAATCTTTTCTATTTCATCACTTTGGCAATTTTTCCACAAGTTGGCAGAAATTTTCTATATTCATTAAACTGATCACCAATTGCAAAGGGGCTTATTTTGAAGTGGTTCGAATATTCTAGGAGGTGTACAAGGCTTGGGCGACACCTATAGAAGTGGAGGACTGAAGAAAAACTCACTCCTAAACCCCAAAGGGATCTCTTAGGTCTAGGCGGCACCCAATAAATTCTGGGCAGATTTCGATCTTCATTAAAAAAGGCTTGTTACTCTTGGGCTTTGGATGGGTGCTGGTGGAAGGATTTGCTAGGCCACTTCAAGGGGAACATCTACTACAGAACTCAGGGGCTACTTTTCAGTTTTAGCTTCTGTTGATTCCTTATTTGATTGGTAATTAAGTGGTAGTGTTGGCATAAATTTTGTGGACTGTTTGTCTAATTTTTCTGGGTATTTTTCAAGTACCAACAGTCCTTATTTTATGGGGGTATTCATTCCCTAACATAGCCCTCTTTGATCCCTTACAAAACCCCATGGTTTAGTTTCCCAATTCTTATTAATTGATACGCTTGAAATTGTTGCACACCACTTGTTTGGCAAAATTCTAAAGTATAGTGCTTGCTGGATTTTCTGTTTACTCAGTCCTAGTGGACTTTCCAACTCTTTGGGAATGAACCATTAGGCCTATAAAGTACCCTAGTTCTGTCCCATAACATTCTCATCACCCTTTTACCATAATTCCTTTATTTTGACACTTTAATGGGTAAGTTTTGACCCCCAAAATTTTTGGACAGCAAGCATGCATTTTAGTTGTTCTTAATTTAGTTGGTTACTTAAGCATATTAATTAGGTTTTACTTATGTCTTTACTTCGTTACCCTAATTCTCATATTGCACATCTACTTTAATTGGAAAACTACGTAGTCTTGCTTGTTTTTGGTGCTAATAAGAATTTTGATTATAGTGCTACATCATTCATATTATTCTATATCTAATCTTCTGTTGCACACACATCACCTACCTACATGCATGCTGCATCAATCGTCCTCCATTACCATATCTCCAAATCCGGTTATGTGCTTGATCTAAACTGATGTGACATTCATGTAGCTTGTCAAGCAATTGCACTATTCTTGGAATTTCCCGGCCAAACACATTACGTCTTAGCCGTAGCTCCCAAACCACCACATCATTAGTAGGCATCACATAGGAGGCTACTAATGCATTGGGATCTGTTGCCATAGAATACACTTCGGGAAAATTCAACTTGAGAGGTCTCTTCCCACACATGTCCTTCTAGAAATGAGTTCTCCCATCCCCCACCACATAATCAAGACCGACTAGCTTTGAACAGTGGGAAAAGTTTCATAATCCCTAGCCACGGGCTTCTCCACAAAGTAACCCTAGTGATGTTAGGATCCCAACCATCTTGAGTGCCATACTTCGCAGCCACCACTTGACGCCATAAACTTCCTTCTTCCAATGTAAACCACCACAACCATTTACATAGCAAGGCCTTATTCATGTCCTTGAGATTTTGAATGCCTGCTCCCCCTTACTCCTTCGGAGTGCAATCCCAAGCAACAAGGTGTAGGCCCTTATCCTCCTCCCCACCCCTCCATAAGAACTCCCGTTGAATTCTTTCCAATCGTTGGCATTCCAAGGTTGAAACCACATATAAGGATAGAAAATGTTTGGGAATGCTAGCCAACGATGCCTAGATGAGCGTTAATTTATCACCTTTTAATAGGTGGCGAGACTTCCACCTATTCAATCTCTTATGAGTCCGCTCAATCACTGGATTCCATGCTTATTTCTTTTTAAATGTAGCTCCCAGTGGCAACCCAAGATAATTGATAAGCATTTGACCCATTTGGCATCCTAAGCCAGCTACCAATTGATCCGAATTTACCACCTTCCCCACCGAAATCAGTGAACTTTTTGCAAGATTGAGGTTTAGCCACACATCGCCTCAAAGCACCTCAAAACACTCCTAAGCTACTTAATCTATCTTTTCAGATTTGTCGCAGAAAATGATTGTGTCATCTGCATATTAAAGGTGAGTCACTGCCGAGTCTTCCTGACTAACCCTAAATCCCTCAATCATTCAAATCTCAGTTGCTCTCCTCAACATACCCTTTAAAACTCTTGCCACAAGTAAGAAGTGAAGAGGAGAAAGTGGGTCTCCTTGTCGCAGACCTCTACTACACCCAAAGTAACCTTTCAGGGAATCATTCTAGGTTGATGCACTTTCACATCCACATCCTCCATTTCAAGTCGAATCCACATTTGGCCAACACATACATAAAAAATTCTCAGTTTACATGGTCGTATGCTTTTTCTAGGTCTAGTTACACATCACCCTAGACTTCCATCCAAAATGGTTCTACCTTTCATTAATCTCCTTACTCCTTGGGGACCTCCCTAGGCAACACCTTGGAAAGACATAATGCTAGGCATTTTGAAATTATCTTAAAAGTACTTCCCACGAGGTTCACAGGCCTAAAATCCACAAGTTGAGCAGCACTGTCCTTTTTCGAGATTAGAGAGATGTACGTGGCATTACTACCTTAGTCATGGAAACCTTTTTCATATAAATCTTTTATGACCAGCATCAAATCCCCATGCAGTATGTCCCAACATGCCTTATAGAATGAGAATGGAAATCCGTCAGGTTTAAGGGCCTTATCACCTTCCATGAGCCATACCGCCTTTTTCACCTCTTCCTCTGTGAATGGTCTCTCGAGCTAGGCTGCTTGGCTTTGCTCGAGTTGAGGTAAACGTAACCCATCCACCTTCGGTCTACTGGGTCGATTCATTATATACAAAATTTTAAAAAAGTTTTCGAAATGGTCTTTGATTTCCTCCTCTTCCACTAGGACCCCTCCTCACTCGTAACCGGCTAATCCCATTAATGGCCCTACGACAGGAGGCGAACCTATGGAAAAATTTTGTATTGTTATCTCCGACTTTGAGCCATTGAACCCTGGACTTCTCCCTCTACATTACTTCCCCCACAGCCAACACCCTCTTATATTCCATCCGTAGTTCCTCCCTTGCTATCCTTTCCTCTCTTCCTGCAGACTCCCGTCAACTTCCTTGGTATCTCATTTCTAGATGTCATCCATAACATTTTAAAAAATGCACAATTGTATCTTTCACACCAAATACTCCAACATAAAGCCATGGTTAGAAATCTCCAAAGAATCCTTTCTCTGATCCCCCAAGCCGAACACTTCCAACTAGCAAGTGCCTCAGCTAACCGCTTAGGCGTCACCCAACACGTCAAAATCTCTAAGAAGCTCAAACCACACCTTGTAGGAGCAGGGTCAGTGGAAAAGAAGATGGGCTACAGTCTCAACATCTTCTAAATTGAGCAAGCAAAATTTTGGAAGATAGTGACCCTTGGTGATTCATATAAATTACAGTGAGAATCTGATGCAGCAGTCCACATTAAAAAGTTAATCTTATTAGGGATATGTCGCTGCCAAACGTTCTCTAAAAAGTCCACTTGTTGGTGATTGGAGAATCAAGAATTGAATAAGGATCTCGCTGAAAAAATACTTACTTTTCGTACCTCCAAACCTTTCTATCCTCATTGTTATGATGAATTAAAGTTCTTTCCAAAATAGCCACCTGCTTAAAAGCAAAGGAAGCTCCCAATCAATCCAAATGTTTAGATTTTTTCGACTAAGGACCTTCCTGACCTTTCTAATGTGTGAAATTACCTTGTCGTTCGTTCTTTACTATTCTAGTGTTAATTACGCTTAGGTTGGAAAGTATACTAAGGAATTTCTTGTGGAATGATAAAGTAGAGCCTAGGAAATACAGTCTAGTGGGCTGAACTTGGTTTGCTGTCCTTTGGAGGTATGAGGTTTCGGGATTAAAGGGATAAGACTTCATAATATCACTTTATTGGGAAATGGATGTGTCGCTTTGGGTTGAAAGGGAGAGCTTATTGGGAAGTGTGGTGTGGCTAAATATAGTATGGATTTGGCTTGGGATCCAAAGGAGGTGTGGAGTAGGCATGGACTGGGGATTTGTAAATCAATTGTAAAGGAGTATTTTCGGAAGTTCATAAGATTCAACATTGTTTTTTGTGAGGAGATCAAGTTTTGGGAGGATATTTGGTGTAAGGATATACTTGTTAGAACTGTTTTTAATAGAATTTTCTCATTAACATTGGACAAACGGGTTGTCATTGCTTCACATTATGATTCTAGTAATGGTGAGGGAATTTGGTGCCCTAAAATGTGAATAAACCTTAATGATTGGGAAATGGAGGATTTTTGGTGACTTAAAATAGGTTGAATTTGTTCTATTGGACCCTTTTATAAAGGATAGCTGGTATTGGATTAAAGATAGAGGTAGATATACAACCTTGGATATTTTAATGAGGGTTCCTTTTCCCCATAAGGTAGTTAGGTGTTCGGGTATTTTCTTAAAGGTGGCTTTTTTCCATTGGAATGCTTTTGTGGATAAATTCTCTCCATGGATTGATGCGGGAGCATACCATGCCAAGAAAAAGAAGTTAGAAGACCATGGATAGTCTTCCATGAAGTGTCTAGTAGTTTATGATTTAAATTTTCTGTTTATAGGGGTTTTGATAGGAATTTAACATCAAATGGGTTGAATTGCAATAAGGCCAATAGTGCCAATGGTGTTTAGGACTTTATTTTCAAGTTTATGATTTTAAGGTAATCCCATTTTTGATATTTAGCCCACTTTTTCAAAGGTCAAAGCTTGCCATTTTGGCTGATTTTGGTGTCATTAGATAGGTTATTCAGTTACCTTTCTAAAGAGACCAAGATTGAGTAAATCCGAGGTGATTTGGGAAAATAATGAGCAAATTACTAAGGGGGTGCCAGTAAAAGTGGGAATAGTGTTTTTTTAGTAAGTCTAAAGTTTTAGTAGTGAAGACTTTTAAGAAATTTTATGTTTTGGAAAGTCTAGAAATTAGGAAAACTTGTGCAACAAGTTATTAATGTTTTAGCAAGTTTAGGATTTTAAAAAGTGTATTTTAGGAAGTTTTAGATTTGGGAAAATTTAGGCAGCAAGTTACAAGTATTTTAGAATATTTTCTTTTTTAAAAAGTTCTAAATATTTTAGGATGTAAGCGTATTTAAAGGCACCCTCTATGCAATAAAATACAATTGAAGATAAATATGAAAAGAAGACACGTGTGTTGAAGTGGGTATGATATCCCAAGTTTTCTCTTTCAACTCTTCACGTGAGGTGAGCATTCTACTATCTTTCTCTTTCTTTTTGCCTATTTTTTCTCCTTCTTTTCTTTACTTATTGTAGAAAATTATTATTTGTCATTTATCTTCATATCTTTAATCCTTATTTCCTTTGCATTTTACATCAAATTTGGTATCAGAGCCAGGTTTCAAATTAATTCCTATTAGTTGGGATCATTTGATTCAACAAAATAATCAGTTTTTTGTTTTAGGGTTCTTTCAAGTGCTTAAACTAATTTATGGCCTAATTTTAGGTTTCTAAATAATTTTAAGCCAGCCCTAAAATTTTGGGGTTTCTTCAAAGGGCCTTAAATCCGTCTTCTTCATCACTATTCAAGTATTTTTTTTTCCTGAAACCATTTGGCTTAGTCAAGGTCCCTTTCCGTTAATTTTAGGACTACCTTAATATTTTTTGGGGTTCCTAAAAAGCCTTTCCTGGCTTTGAAATTTTTGAGGGCATACCCTATAAGGTTAAAGAGACCAATAAAACTCCTTTAGAAGCTGGAGGGTTACCCCCTTTTTTTTGTCTTCTAAAAAGGGTTACATAAGCCTGAATCATGGTTCATATTATAGCTACACCGTCTGTTATTGTGGATGAGCATACAAAGGACATTCAAGAGCTTAAACACTCTACGAAGGAAATTCAGAGTGATGTGAAAGGTCTATAAGTACAGACGGCGGAGATGCAAAAGACTAAAGTATGATTGTTGCTAAATTGCCTCAATTGGAATTTTCCAGTGTAGCCCATCAACCACCTAATCAGGATATAGAAGTTTCCCAGGCAGTTCGTCCTTTACAACAGTCCTTTAGTGCTTTAGTGTACAAGGTGCAATAAAGTCACAACAGTGTCAACATGAAGAAGATCCACCTGAGGAAGATTCTTCAAAAGACCAATCAAGTCTAGAGGAGTTTTCTTCTCAAGATGAACCACTAATTGACGACAAAATTGAAGATCAAGTTGAGTATAAGGAAGAACATATGGAAGAC
>JAOXJP010191138.1:0-12252 GCA_025762735.1 Platanus orientalis | reverse complement strand
CTATCATACTGGCTCCTCAACAAATCATGCTCAAGTAAAAAAGTATCAAACCTCTTATACCCCTGCCTTGGGGACTGCTTTAATCTATACAAAGACCTTTTCAACAGGCATACATGGTCTTCTTTCTCTAGAATCACAAAACCCTCTAGCTGCTGCATGTAAATTTGCTCATCAAGCTCTCCATGTAGAAAAGCTGTTGTTTTGACATCAAGTTACTCCAACTCTAAGTCAAACATAGCAACCATGTAAGTATTACACGAACGGAACTATGCTTCACTACAGGTGAGAAAACTTCATTAAAATTCACACCATCCTTTTGTCTATAGCCTTTTACAGCCAAACGTGCTTTATATTTTACACTATCAACACTAGATGTCCCTTCCTTCTTCTTGTAGACCCATTTACAACCTATGATCTTCTTTCTAGTTGGTGGTTTAACTAATTTTTAAGTTTGAGTTTTATAGAGAGACTCCAACTCTTCATTCATAGCAACCACCCAATGCGCAGATTCATTGTTTATAACAGCTTCATGGTATGTACAAAGTTCTCTACATTCAACATTCTTTTCTATAATATTCATTACAAAAGCAACCAACTCTACATAGCTGCTATACTTCTTTAGCGATCTAATCTCCCTTCTGTCTCCTAGTAGCAACACTGTACTTTGGTTACTCCTATATAATCTCTTCACTAAAATGTTGATCCTTATCCTCCTCAGACTAAATAAAAGTACTTTCTTGCACCTTCCTAGAAACATCAAACTCAAGCTCCACTTATTTCTTAATACCCTACTTTATTCCTGCATCAACAACCTCCTTTTTCTGTTTTAGCATAACAGATTCATAAAAAATAACATCCATGCTAACAATGAACTTAGGTGACTTGGGATCAGTGCACCACAACCTGTATCAATTCACCTCAGATGCATAACCAAGGAAAATACACTTTTTATCTCTAGGTTCTAGCTTACCTTCATTAACATGGACATAAGCTGGACAACCAAAAATGCATAAATCAAAATAATCTACAAGAGTGCCAGACCATACCTCATGAGGCGTCTTGTACTTAATAGCCATTGATAGAGATAGGTTCACTAAATGACAAGCTGTGGTAATTACTTTTGCCCAGAATTCTCTTCCTATCCCAACATTAGAGAGTATGCAACGAGCTCTCTCAAGTAATGTTCTGTTCATGCATTCTGCCAACCCATTCTATTGAGCAGTATGCCTAACTGTGTGGTGTCTCACAATCCCCTCATTCTTGCAAAACTCGTCAAACTCTTCTAAACAAAACTCTAACCCTTTGTTTGTTCTCAGCCTTTTGATCTTCTTACCTGTCTGTTTCTTAATCATGGTCTTCCACTGCTTGAAATTGAGAAACACTTCATCTTTCTATTTCAAAATAAACAGCTAAACCTTCCTAGAGAAATCATCTATGAAGGTCAACATGTAGCGAGAACCACCCTTTAAAACAACTTGAGATGGGCCCTAAAGATCTGAATGAACATAGTCCAATATTCTTTTTATCCTGTGAACAGCAGTACTGAACTTCACTTTATGTTGCTTCTTAAATACGCGGTCCTCACAAAAGTCCAATTTCACTGTATTCTGACCACCAAGCAAGCCTTGCTTACTCAACACAGTCATTCCCCTCTCACCCATATGCCCAAGTCGCATATGCCAAAGGTGGGTAGTGCTTGAATCCGTATCTGTAGATGATGAAACTGTTGCTGCTCCTGAAACTGTACTGCCCTGCAACACATAAATTTTCATTCTTCTACCCTCTCATCACCATTAGGCACCCTTTATCACTCTCATGACTCCACTTTCAATAGTATACTTACATCTAATAGAATCAAAAGCACCCAATGAGATTAGGTTCTTCTTCAAGTCTGGTATATGTCGGACATCTATCAAGGTCTTAACAATGCTATCATGCATCCTAATCTAAATTGTCCCAACTCCTATAGTCTTACAGGTCATGTTGTTTCCCATCAAGACTGTACAACTGTTCACCTCCTTATATGTTGTAAACCAACTCCGGTTCAGACACATGTGAAAGGAACAACTTGAATCAAAGATCCACTCCTCATCAGTACACACACTGCAATGAGAAATAATAAGGACATTCTCAGAACCATCAGAACTATCTTCTGCTACACCTACAACATCTTTCTCCTTATTCTCCTTGAGCTTTGGGCAATCTCTGTGAAAGTGTCGAGGCTTAGCGCAGTAATGATACTTGTAATTCTTTGATCTAGATTTGGATCTAGATTTCTTCTTTTCAGATGAACCCTTTTCATTCGTCCTTCCTCTAGCCACCAGCGCTTCCGCCTAGCTATCACCCTTTTCTGTAGACACTCTTTTACTCAATTCTCTAGAATGCAAGGATGCTTTGACATCCTCCATAGAAATCAAATCCTTCTCATAAGGTAGGGTAGTGATAAAATGCTTATAAGATGAGGGTAAGAAACACAGCATAATTAAAGTCTGATCCTCATCATCCACTTTTACATCTATATTTTTTAAATCCATAATAATCTTATTGAATTCATCAAGATGAGTCTTTAGTGACATACCTTCTCTCATCCTCAACATATAGAGGTGTTGTTTGAGATATAATATATTCATGAGAGACTTTGTCATGTAAAGACTCTTCAATCGAAGCCATAATCCAGTTGTCATCATCTCATCAACAACCTCCCAAAGAACTTTATCAGACAGGCACAATTGAATCGCACTAAGTGCCTTGATGTCAAGTTCTTCTCGTTCGTCTTTCTTTATCATCGCGAGTAATTTATCCTTCCCTAACAGCATCTTGTATAGTCCCTGTTGTACCAATAATGCACGTATCTTAATACGCCAGAGACTGAAACTATTTTGCCCGTCAAACTTCTCAACTTCGTACTTTACCTCCATTACAACGATCAACCTAACCTCTAATACTAGTTTGTTATGGGAAAACCTAGATCTATGATCATATGCAACAAACAAGAAGAGAGAAAATAAAGCAGAAAGCAATGCAGCAACCTATGCCAGAGCAAGAACCATCAGCTGTAACATTTACAGTATTGTTGTATAAGGAGATACAACCACTCCCATAACGCTTACCATTAGAGCCCTCCATCAGGGCTACAGTGTCGCAACCTATGCCAATGAATTTGTTTTGGGCGGCCGACAACGTGAATGGGGAGGATGTCAAATTGAAAATAATTCCATTTGCTTCACTAAGACCAGACTGGTTGTAACAAACGTATGCCATTGGAATGTTGATTGTTGTTGTGGCGTTTCCACCGATATCTTTAGAATGGGAATGTTACCCCTGTAGCAGTACAGTACTAGAGGGTTAGCAGTATTGTCGTAAGTTAGGTTGAACCGCTGGTTCTTGAAACAGTTGTCATCTCTTATACCGAATGGGAAAGAAACGGTGACGTTCCCACATTCTCGATGACACTCGTCTGCTGTTGCTGCTGCCCATAAGCATAGTAACAATTTTATGAGCTAATCTAGCAACAACAACTGCACATATATTTTCATCTCCCTCTTCTTCTAATAGTTGTACATTGAGAGGAAGGACTAAGTACATACTTATACATTGTAAAATCAAAAGAACCACTTATCAAAAAAAAGAAAAGAAGGAAAGAACTAGGAAATTACATAAGTTTGGTCTTGACATTGGGTGGTATAGTGGTCCCTGGTTTAGTTTTGTCATTAAGTTTGTGAGGGCCAAGTCCATCCTGTCAATGCCCCTGGATTAATTTTCGTGAGTTGTCATCTTCACCTCGCCTGTAGCTAAGGGGACCCCATGTCCTTTCTAGCTCCAACGTAAATGTTGGGTTTGGCTTTATTTGTACCTATCTCCAACGTAATTGTTGGGTTTTGCTTTATTTATATCATAAAAGGATCTAACGGTGGTCACATATTGTTAGAGTTAAGACTCCTCATATGAGAGGAGTTTTTGACGAGTAGATTTGAATATAAAAGAAAAAAAAAGAATGGTGATGGAGAGAGAGTAAGGTGAGCAGCCACAAGGGATTCTTGCTAGGGTTTTCTTCTAGGGTTAAGAGTTTGAGCGAGTAAGAGAGAGAGAGTGTCATGCCCTGAAACCTACATACCAATATGGCTATGAATTCTAGCTTGTGACATTAATCCATTGATTCTTAAATGATACCATTTAAATTGCTTATCAATATTTTATCTTTTACATTCTTATACATATGCAACAAAATTAAATAATTAAACACAAACTATTCTTTTAAGTGCCATTCATGGTCTAGCGTAGCGTCATTCACGGCCAAGTAAAGTTGGAGATGATACATCATCTCCGAAGGAAAGAGTAGAGGCGATGTATCATCCACCATCAATTATGAATGGAGATTGATGTATCACCTCCTAGTAAATAAAAAAACATTGGAATTTGAGCCAAAACCCTCAAGATTGGAATCTGGGCCGAGACTCCTCAAGATTGAAATTTGGGCCGAGGCCCCTCAAGAATAGAATTTGGGCCAAGGCCCCTCAAGAATGGAATTTGAGCCGAGGCCTCTTAGGAATGAAACTAGGTCGAGGCCCCTTCAGAATAATGTCGATCCTTATGGATCCCTATGAATTTTGAAACAAGCCTAATAAATCCCCCAACATGAACCGATAAGAGATCATGAAGTCCGTACATGGCAAACAACCATGAAATTCATACGTAGCAAGCATCCATGAAGTCTGTACGTGACATGTAACCATAAAGTTTGTATGCTGCAAGCAAACATGAAGTCCGTATAGGGCAACCATCAAAGTCTGTACGCGGCAAGCACCCATGAACTGAAGAAGTTTGCCCAGTGGCAAGTAAATCCATGAACTTATGAAAGTCTGCCCTGCGACGATGAAATTCAATGATGAGTCATCACTTCAGTTAAGTCCATCTCTATGGTAATGTTTGATCGAAAATGATGCATCGATCATTTTTGACCTTGAGATCAGGCTGTGTAAAGGTTCGGTGAGGACTCCACCTCACAAAAAGACCATATTTCAACATCACAGATTTTCTATCAGGCATAGGCAAATGTCGATCATCATTCCATTACCTACGTAACATAAAAAACATGAATACGTAGCACCAATCTCTAAGAGATCCCCATTGCTTTTGGAGTTAAGCCCTAAAACTTCTTGATATGCTCTGCTCAGGCCAATGCAGGTTCGGTGAGGGATTCTAGGTCTTGCCACCAGAATTAGTCGAAACCGTTGACATGAAAAATTACCTTTCAAGTATAGGCAAGTGTCAACATCATTCCATAGCCTATATATCATGATAACCACCTTAAAAATTGGTTGAAACAGGTATGTAGCACTGATCCTTTGTGATCTCTATGGCTTTCGGAAGATGCCCAAAAACTTCTTGATGTGCTCTAATTAAGCCATAGCAGATTCAATGAGGGACTCTAGGTCTTACCTCACTAGTAAATGGCTGAAACTGTTAACATAACAAATTGTCTACCCGGGTATAAACAAATGTCAACATCATTCCATAACCTATATACCATGGCAATCACCTTTGGAAATTGATTGATACAGATATATAACACCGATTCCTCAGAATCTTCATGGCTTTTGGAGTAAGCCTAAAACCCTCTTGATATAGCTCATGCAGGCCGTGTAGGTTCGCTAAGTAGAGTCAGTCCCCGATTTTGTAAAAAGGCCTTCTTAGATAAACCACCTATATTTGGTGTAGGTAGGTATCATCACTTCATAGCCTATGTATTATGTCACCCATGTTTGTAGATTGGTTGGTTGAAATAGATACATAGCACCACTCTCTTGAGATCCCATGTCTATCTAAACAAGCCCCAAAAGTTTTCCACAAGCCCTGTCGACAATCCTTGAAACACAAACAAATTGTCATGTAACATCTTAGCTATTCGGACATAGCTGAATGTTATACTTCGATTCATAGTCTATGCATTATCTTAATGCTAATACCGTTAGGGAGTTATGCATAATACATAGCATTGGGTTCCTTGTTATCACAACCTCCACAGCTTCTGAAAAGAGTGCAACATCTCCAGTCCCGATAGGTCCTCTACCTACACTCTGTTAAAGATGGAACGACTGTAGGGTATGACTTACCTGTGATGTCTGTTTATGCAGACATAAACACACACCCCAATTTAATCCATAAAGTTTGTGTAATTCCTAAGGCCATAGCTGGACTACTATCATGCCTAAAAAATCCTCCTCATAGCAAACGGGTTATTTGTGAGAAAAACCCACTATTGCTTCTCGGGAAAGAGCTCATAACATTTCTCTGCATGTCCAAATCAAGCCACCCTTCTAGTTCAATTTTGACACATCCCAATCCACACTTTTGAACAGCTTACCTTGCATCAGCTACTCTTCATTCAGTACTTCATTTGCTGCATGATTTACTAACGACCACCCTGTGACATCTGCTCAACTTCAAACAACGAGCAATGCTAGCTTTTGGCCATAGTCTAAAAACTATTAAGCTTAAGTAGTACTTCCATAGCACGTGTTACTTATGCAAAAAATCCTTCTATAGCTTCTCGAGAAAGAGCGTAACGACATTTCTCTGTAAGTTCTAACGATCTTCGCTCAACAGACTTACTTGTCAGCACCAACCTCGGTGATGCTTGCTTATTGGGACACAAGCATGTGTTGCATTCATCTTCAAATGTTGTGTTATACCTGCTTTTGTAAAGACTGGGTTGCTATCACCTGGGCAAGGCACAACACCCGATCTTATGGGATTCCATCCTAGCTTCGAAGAGAGTCATTATAAATTCTCCATTACATGTCCCCCCTTCCTTGACAATATTTAAATGGGACAAAAATATTGACATGGATCAATCTATAGCCTATGTAACCATTGCTTTATGGATGTGTAGCACTAACCTTCCAAGGTCCCATAGCTTTTCTAGAGAAAGCTTTCAAAATCTCTCTATGGGTCCCATAAAATACAACGTTCACCCAAGTGGGACGAGTGCAATGTTGTAGATTGATTTGGTTATGTATTATGACTAATGTAAAGCCACATGTGTCTTTGAAAGTGATATTTAGTATATATGTACCATGATTGATATAAAATTGAGTAGTGTTCAATCGTGATTACATATATTTTTTTCATAGCTTTTCTAAGGAGAGCTTCACTAACATCCCTTATTGAGTCCCATTAAAACTCTCAAGGGCAGTCACAAAAATACGTCCAAGCAATCAACTTTACAAATGAGTCAATGATCACTTAATATAGCAGATGAAAAACATGTCAACATGAAAATCTCATAAGAAACCTCAAACTAACTTATACAAATTAAATCATTAAGCTAGCCAAAGGCAAATACAAGTGCATAAGTCATCTAAATGGTTTGTATGTTTATAACTTTTGCATGATTGGTTTTTCATAATATTTTCAAGTAATTGCACTCGATGTCAATGACTTACATGTCTCCTGATGCAACGCATATGCTAACAGTAACACCCGAGAAGCTAGAAAAAATGTTAATTGCTTGCGTATAACTCATGGATAGCTTATGTTTTCAAAACAAAGAAGGTCCCTCTATTAGTGGATACCCATTTTTGAAAATCAGAATGAAAGAATTTACAAAACACCAAAGGAGTCAACTTTCAACCCGAGAAGGCAATTCAAAAGAAAATTCATTTCAAAACCTTGACCTAAAGTTAGGGACAAATTCAAACCAACACTATTTTCTCAGCCAAAACTATTCTATATTTCAAAAGCTACCCATCCAATATCCACGAGTTACATACAAGGAAGGAACATGGTCTCTCTCAAGTAAAAATTATGGAACTTCCTTCTTTCCTATATGCGGCAAAACCACACATACCAAAGAGGGGCATCTGTCAGCACCCAAATTTTGACTCAGGTCAGTAGATAGCATAAGGACAACATAACAACTTTTAGACATCAAGACTATAAGAACCCTTGGTTTAGGAAGAGAAAAATCTAGACTCTAGGAGGTTAGGCATTCCTAAAGAAGTCTTTCTAGATATTTCAGTTGTGAATATACCAGTTAAAGCACTTTATTACAGTCCAAATACATCATTTTAGGTCAAACCTTAATCCTCTACAAAAGCATCAACAGGACTTTGAGGGCCCACTTTTAAGAACTCCATCCATGTTATCAACAATTTTTCCAGCTTCTGTAAGTCTTTATTCAGTAAAACATCACAGGTGGAAAAATTATCATTTTGCCATTTTCCTTCAAAAGCCTAGAACTCACTATCTACCACTCAAATCATTAAAATTTTCTTGCCTATATAAGCCTTCTTATTGTGAAGAATCACAGGTGAAGAATTCTCACTTTCACATTTTTTGACCCACAGGTGAAAAATTACCATTCTACCATTTTCACCTCAGAGAATTTACCCCTGGACCCTCAAAGGATCCCCAAAGCTTCTCCTATTACCTAAATGGTGTAATTTCAGATCCTATACATCCCTGCTTCTTCTAGTTCAGAGAAACCCATCACAGATTAGATATTGCTCAATAACGACAACAACCAATTTCTCAACTTATGATGACCCTAACCAAGAAATGACTCTTGAAAAAGCTCTTAAAGGTTTATCCGATCTTCGAATCTAGAAAGCTAGATCGCCGTATCTTGGCCTCGACCTCAGCTTTAAATTTTCAGGTTTGAGAAAAGAACTTCAAAATCTCGAACCTCTGTGAAATCTCAAATCTTCCCCAAGGGTTCAAAAAGTTGATTAGCTGCATTTCACTCTTATGGAGCCAGCATGTTCCTTAAAGGTCTAAATCAGGATCAGTCGGTGTCCATCTCTCCGGAATCATGAGACCTTCAAAAAACTTTCTAAGGAATGTGAACTTTTGTAGAACTTATTTGCTCAAATTCCCTCAAATACTCTAAAAAGATTAACAAATCAGGTGCTCAACCGACTCATGGGAGTTCACCTAAATTCAAAAATTTAGTTTGTCAGTGGCTACCCTATAGTAAATTCAGGACCCCCAAAGTATCAAAGTTATACTGGATTACAAAAATCCTATAGTCCTAGCCATCATTTCTGCTCAAGCCAAGACAAAGCACTTTTCGTCTGTATTTGGCATGTAAAATAACCTAAAAAATTCTCCCAAATTTAGAATGCAGCATGGTTAGACCCATTTTCTTAGTTTCACCCTTGCCCTCAAAGGATTAATTGTTAGGATTATATATTGTCAATCCCATGTCAAAATAGTGAATTGCAGAGTGTCAAGTCAAATCCATGACGTTGCTCCAAGCTTGAAAGAAAGAAGGAAAAGATAGACTAAAGACCTACAAGATCAAGGCAAGTACCAAAGGTGAAGAACCAAATCAAGACTCAGATTGAAAACTAAATGCAAAGAAGATGAACCTGAAGAATGACAACAAAAAAAACCTGAATGGGTGCTCCTGATATGCACTAACCTTGGAAAATCTCCACACTTAGCACTATGCACTAAAATCACTAAGAATTACCATAAGATAAGTGAAGTGCAAAAAGGGGCCAAAATGCATTTGTAGCTATTCCCATAAGTTAAAGAAAAAATGTCTAAAACCAAAAAGAAGCAACAGGACAAAGTGTAGAAAAATTATAAACCCTGATCGATCATAGATCTCGTGATTGATCACAAGTCTATTTTTAGGCAAAAAAATAAAAACCCGAGAGTTGTAATCTAAGGGCTTGATCGATCACACTTCCTTGATCGATCATAAAAAAGTGTGCTCGATCACAACCGCAGGTTTTCACAAAAACTCACTTCTATTTTTGAGATTCTAATCAGACTCTTCTTAGGACTTATCCATTTGAAAGAGCTTTAATCCTATGGACTAAGATTAGTCTAAGCTCTATAAAAGAGTGATAATACCCTAAGTTTCAAAGAAGAGAAGAAAGAACGACAAAACAAAAAAAGAAAAGAATCTTGTCTGAGAAAACTGTTAGTCTAAAAGCCGGGAAGTTTGTGTGCTTACTGCTTATATGAGCTTGTACTATTGAGAGTTCTTGAGTGATCTATCCCTATGAGTATACTAAATCTTATATCAAAGGAGAAGGTTATTGGCTATCTATTGCACTAAAACCAATGATTTACAAGGTATCAAAAGCTTATTCTCTACTGCATTTCAAACTGTGAAAGAAAAGGTAAATCAGCTCGCTACAAAGAGCATCCACAAAGTAAATCAGCTCGCTCTGAGCATTATCATATTATATTCAATTGACCTAATTGATAATTGTGACTCGAATCAATCTAGTGGTAAAATAACTAACAAAGATTGTCAAATAAATCAAAGCAAATCAAGTTAAGTTAAAAAGAGTATGACATATCCTATTCACCGTCCCTCTATGATAGAATTTCAATTGGTATCAAAGCAGGTTGCTCTTACAGGGCTTAACAACCTGAGTAAAAGATCCTAGTCATCTAGAGGACAAAACCCACTAGCCCCGAAGGGGAATGGATAGAAGCACACCGCAACATCTTGCAAACTACAAGGCATTGAATGTCATCTTCTGTGCAGTAAGTCCTACTAAGTTTAGGCGCATTTGTAACCTCATTACGGCCAAAGACGCTTGGGAACTTCTACAAGTCACCCATGAGGGAATAAGTGATGTAAATAAGTCCAAACTACAAATGCTCACCTCAAGATTTGAGGAACTGAGAATGGAAGAAGATGAACACTTCATCGACTTCTACACCAAGTTACAAGATATTGTAAATGGCAAAGCCGAATTAGGGAAACCTATAGAACCAGCTGATGTTGTAAGAAAAATCCTTAAGTCACTTCCTGAGAGGTTTAGAACCAAGGTAACAGCCATAGAGGAGAGCAAAGACATAGACACAATAGTGATAGAGGAGCTAGTCGGGTCTCTCCAAACCTTTGAAATGACCTTCAAGCAAAATACCAAAAAGAAAGGCATTGCCCTTTAAGCAGAAGAGTAGTCTCAATCCGAGAACGAATCCGATGAGGAATTCTCCAAAGTTGCTAGGAACTTTAGAAAATTCTTTAGGAAAGATTCTAAGGACTATAGAAGGATGTCATCTAGGAGGACCAACCAATTTCCTAGGACGAAGGAAGTCAGTAATGATGAGCCTATTTGTTATGATTGTAAGGGCTGGGGTCATTACGCCAAGGAATGTGCCAACAAGAAAAAACTCAAAACCCATAGAAAGGCCATGGTTACAACATGGGATGATGACTCAGATGAGCCTCAAAGTGATTCTTAATCAAGTGATGATGATAGGACTCAAGGAGTTAAAGCTTTAATGACTTGAAGCACTCTTATGACCTCACTCACAAATAGCGCAGAATTAGAAAGTAATAGTGAGAGCAAGTTTTAGGAAGTAGATGATGGAAATATTCAAGAGGCCTTTGACAAACTCTTCTTGGAGAGTGTCAAATTAAAAAAGAAAAACATTAAATTAAAGAAAGAAAATATATAATTTCCAAGTAAGTCAATCTCCCTAGAACACTCCATCTCTGAACTTAAAATCACATCCTCTAATAATTCCAACTATAAGTCTAGTTACTCATGAGAGAAAAAGGTGAAATGAGCGAAAAAATAAATGAACTTGAATTTAAACTCAAATACTCTAGGATGTTTGCCAATCTAGAAAAAATGAAAAGGAAAGCTGAAAAGAAAAGGTTGGATGAAGTCAGTAATGATCTAAAACTTAGAATACTTCAACTAGAGAAAGAGGTAAATTTGTTGAATGTGAAAAAGTGAACCTCAGAGATAGATGCATAGAGCTGTGTAGTAAAACATATAGACTCAATGAACAAGTAAGGGAATTGGAGGAATAAAAGAAAAAACTTCTTAGTCTAATTGCCCAAGGAAATGAAAACTTTGAAAGAATGATCTCAATGGGTAAAAAACATGGTGACATGAGTGGTTTAGGATACAACTTGAATTAATCAACCACCTACTCTACTAAGAATAAATTTGTCAAAGCAAAAGAGAAAGCACATGCTTTACCTCAAGTTACCCAACAACAATCCAACACTTATGTTGGAAAGACCTTCCCTTCCCAAAGAAAAAGGTCCAGAAAATTCCCTAAGATAAATTTCATTTCAAGGGCAAAGAAACTTTGAAAGAGGTGAAACTTCATTCTCTAAGGGAAACACCAAGGACACACACCATAATTTAACATTGAAGTTTAGGGTATCCTATAGCAATCAATCAACCTCTACCAAAAGAAACTTCAATAATTATGGAAGAAGGTATGATTGGAACAATCAAAACACATCATACAAAAATAGAT
>JAOXJP010191127.1:0-12253 GCA_025762735.1 Platanus orientalis | reverse complement strand
GGGATGACATAAGCCCGACTAGGACCGACCTGACTTACAGCCCTATTGATGATGGCATATCTAGCCTAAGACAACTAGCCGAGAGAAACACCTGGATTTAACCAATCAGTCAGACGACCCACCTGGGTTAGACCAACTACAGTCTGAACCAAGTGCCAAGCCACCATTGGAACCTCGAATTGTCAACCGATCGTTAAACAACTGAAGAAACGCCAGGTCACCGATCGAGCGTCGGTCAAACTCAAAATGACCGACCGAGAGGAGAGACGCGTATACGACAAAATCGACCGTTGTCATGATTAAAAGGCAGTTATAAGCAAGGGACAATGAAGAGATTCAGCCAATACCGTGTCGTCATGTGTGATCTACGCCAACCTCCTAACAAACTCTAAGGATATTCCTAACAGGTAAGGCTCACAGCTCCCTAACCGCCTAAGACCCTGATATAACAGGATAAAATTGGAACAAAAAAATAAGACACTAGTAAACTAACTTGATCATCAGAGTGACGGAGGCCGGTGCCACACACTCTTCACGTGTTGATTGCAAGTAGCGAGTCCGTCCAGGAGCCCCGAGAGGAGGATGACCAGGCAACCATTTTGGTGAAAATCAGTTGGGGCCGTCTATGGGAAGTTGCAAAGCATTTTCCGGTAAAATAAAGGTCGCATGGTTGAAACACAATCTTGGGTGATGAAGGCTCGCCAGAACCCTTCATCGACGAACAACCAAGGCAGAAGGGAGGCCGAGGCCACCAGGATCGCTACTATGAGTAGCAAATACAAAACCTCAACCAAAGTATAAAACGAATCACACAACAAAACCAAGAGCTGAATCAAAGGCTCATGGTACGGGAAGAGCACCAGCATTCCAGTGACAATGAGACGCTTGAGGCTACCCACTCGAAGCATGAAAGAGAATGGGACGATGAACAAGAAAGCAAGCAGACAGCCATGGCCCTAGTGCTCTAGCATCCATCAAACCAATGAAATGGGGGGAGGAGCAGTAATCGAACAGGAACAAAGGATGCAGAAGATGTAAAGCTAGCTGGACATTACAATGGAAACTATTAAGGGAAGAGTTCCCTTCACAGTTGAGGCTTTGATATAGAGGACATATCACCATTTCTCTGCGGCGGTTGTAACACCAAGTTTTGAGCCATGTATGAGGCGAAATTCATTGAATAAATTACCTAGTCGTTTAAGGGCTAGTTTATTATTTTATAGGTGGAGACTAATACTCCAAGTCTAAGAGACTTGTTATTTACTGTCGTTCAACACAACAAACCTTTGATTAACCTTAAATTTCTTGATTTGTATTATGAAGAGAAAGTTGCAAGAAATATAAAAAAGAAAAGAAGATGAGGAGAAGATAACAACTTTTTTTTATTTAATGAATATGGATACAAACTTTACTGCTCAAAAATTGGTAAGTTTACCTAGCCATGGGTTGGTTTGTCATCAAGCTTCCTGTGGTATCTTCCTTGGAGAAATCGCAAAGGTATAATGTACTTGTTTTCCTCTTTTAGAAGATAGATGAACTTATAAACTTTCAAGGGAATGAGGTAGAGCTTGCTTAAGTTTTGAGGACAATGTTTAATTGAGAACTAGAGCTTATGAAGGATGTTTTCAACCTTGTTTTCTCATGCAACCTTGAAGGTATTTATGGGTGCAAAACGAGCTAGAGAAGAATCCTTGTTGAAGAGGAACTCTATCTCATTTATGGCCCCCATACTGGAGTGGAATTCTTCAATCCTTCTCCCAAACATATAGGTGCTTCTTTTATGCGATAATGCACCTTCTTCAGTCTCCTAGGTGGTTAGGGAACCCATAAGAGTCGTAGCTATCCAAAACAACCACCTTGGAATAAGATAAGGTTGAATTTCAGTTTTTGGTTTCTGCAGTGCACAAATATGAACAGTGCGCTATCACACCTTTTGGCAGCAAATGTGCATATCTGAAGGCCTTTATTTTTGGGCGAATACAATTGTCATTTTTCATTCGCCAACATTAAGTGTGGCGAATGTCATGTAATTGGACATTCACTCACTTTAGGTTTCTACAATTGCCCTCTCGAAAAATGCGTTACTAGTGTTAAAAGACGGTGTATTTTTCGAGGCCAAAATAATGAATTTTCTGTTACTCATTTGATACTATTTCTTTATTAGTTTCCTTGACTTTTCAAATTCCTTGTATTTCGATAAATATACCCCCACGAGTATATAAGCCTCATTTCTTCTTTTTCAACTCATCTTTTTAGAGCTTATTCACAACAAGTTTCCTATGGCACCAGCTTTTAAAAGTGTGAGTTCCCCTTCATCCTCTTTCTTCTTTTTTCTTCTAAATTATCGCTTGAACCATGAGAAATATTTGCTTCTATCCTCCTGGTCTTGTCTTTTCTTCCTTTCCCTTTTGTATGAGCTTAATCTTTTATTTCATGCTTCTTGTGTGGGTAAGGACAATATTTTGGCAGGATTTTAGAAGATTTTAGACTTTTGAGTCTCAACATCCCTTTCTTTTGTTCAAACTTTTGCTCAACTTCTCTAGTGATGGTAATATCTTAAGCAGCTCATTCGCGACCTTCAGGTTTATCTTGTGAGTGTTTGCTTGAGGGAGCCTACAAATAGCTTCACCTTGTGTTTATTCGCGAGTTGAGATGCTTGTCATTCATGCACTTTGTCGGATGGACTAGTGTGTGCAAATGTGTTTGTTGATTACTCATTCGCACACCATGAACTCTATTCACGAGACATGTTTCCCATTTACAAACAAAGTATTTTTAATTTTGTTTTCTCTACATCTTTGGGGAAATGGCACCCAAAGGGAAATCTTCCAATGCTAGGAGGGTGAGTCCTCAAATTTTGACGACATCACTCCCAGAAGGATGAGACTTAGGTCTTGAACCAATTCAAGGTCGAGGCCTGCCACAAGATTAAGTCACTAGCATGATCCCATATTCATAGTGGTTGACTTGGAATTTGAAGATGAGCAACCAATACCTGAACCTGATCCTTCACCAGAACCCGAACCTATCCCGGAGCATGACCTGACCCAGAAACCAGGTAATTGTCTTTGATAGAGGTGGTATAGATATTTTGGAACTTGACTTATTTTCTTGATGTGCAGAGCTTTCCTTCGAAGATGAAGAGGTCTTGCCTACGGATGATCTCAGTGAGCATGAACTGGAAGAATTTCGTGAGAATGCGGCACAGGCATTTGAGGCTCGTGTTCATCTCCTGCAAGACCTTAGTGTTATGGAGCCTACGGCGATTACACTGTCGTGTACCCAAGCCAGAGCTTTTATCCTGTCTAAATGACATAAAGAGGTATTTCAAGAATACGGGACTTAGACGGATTGTCGAGTCTCTTTAGAATTCATCTTTTGTCATAGTGCAAGCTAAATGAACTTTAAAGCTTTCCCAACCCACTCCTGATCTTGAAGCCTTCGTGGTAGCGTCTGAGGCGAAGGTGGTCAACCTCAAACAAGAACATGATGAAGCTTCTTGTCTGGAGAGTTTCGTAAACACGGAACTAGAGGCATTGGCAGAGCGCTTCCATTATGTCAAATCAGAGTATATGCATATCTGGGACAGATTGAATTCTTGTTATGCCGTTCTGGAAAATAGCGAGTGTGCTACTGAAAATAATAAGAATCTGATTGGACAGACCAAGGCTATTTTAGCCCAAGGAGGGAAAATGCTAGTGGTGATGTATCTCCTGAACTAGCAGCTGAGCGTTCTGATGCTGAACTTGTTTAGCAACAACAAATCCCTCTTTCTCAAGAACTCTGTGACAAGCTTAAGACTCTTATATGATTTTCTCTGTTGGTTTAATGTGTTTGTTTTCTCTCTTTTTGGTTCATTGATGGATGTGTAATGTCTTCAAAATTTTATCAATGAAGTATCCTTTTTTATGTTTCCATCTTCTTTTATGCCTTTGTAATGATTAAATGATCCAAAATTTATGTAGATCATGTGTGGAGCTTACCAACAATTGTTGGTAGACCTTTAAGCTGGGCAATGTTGATTATCCCTTGGTATTGTAAGAACCACATACACTAGATTAACCATACTTTAGTAAAATGAAGCCTAGCCATCTTTCAGCATTGTTTTGAAAAGTCATTAACAAAGTTTAATCAAAATTTGGCATTGTCAGAGTCAATGCTAAATTAACCGTACAGGGGCCAAATGTCATCTCCCAATCATTGAATCCACATGCCTATTCTTTGTTGATTTTAAGGTGTACACGTTTCGACAAATGAGAAACATTATTGTCATTCGCCAATTAAACATGTTCCGGCGAATGTGTACTTAGAGGTTTCATTCGCTCACTAATAAGCGGGCAAATTGTCTTTAAGAGTTACATTTGCACACCATCTTTCCTCAATTAGGGCACAGCTCCCAAAGATAATGATAACCGACAACGCATGTCCTTTTAGTTACCTTCGGGTGAATTTTCAATCTTACCATTTGTACAACTGGTGAATAAAAGGACTATTTTACCCTTTGCAAACATACAGGTATTTTAAATCCTGAAGCGGATGGATTGAAATACCCTTGGGGATATATATAAGGGTTTCGTCTTCCTCCTTGGTATGTTTGAACCCTTTTACTGTGAGAACTCCATTACCAAGTCCCTGAGCTTTTGCTCTTCATGTTTTCTGTGTCTCAATCTTGATTTTAAGCCGGCTAAAGTCTTCATAATTTTCTTATACCTTTTCCAAGGCATTTTGTCCCCCGGTTGTGAAGATCCTGGCGTTTCCTTGCTTTATTGATACCCAAAGGCCTTTTCCTTATTTTAGTGAATATTGAGGCATCAAACCCCAAACTCATTTGGTCAAGGAACTTCATCTCGTTGAAACAAGCATTTTGGTATAATTTTTAAGAGTTTTGGTGAAGATTCAGGTGTTTATAGGCTTTGAAAACTCATTCGGGAACTACAGTCTTCATCTTCGGCAAAGACTGAGTTTTTGGTGACCATTCGCCACCTCAAGGCTGGCTTGAGTGGTCGTGAAAGGCTCTCCCTACGTTCATTCATGGGTTGAGGTGCCTCCTATTTGCATTATCCTCGTTATGTGAGATTGTGGACGCAAATAGATAAATTTTTGGTCATTCACCTGCTATGAGGTGTTATGCTACCGCATTCACACTATTTCTAATACGTGCGCGAATTGAAAATGATAAGTTTTATTCTCGTACACTTTTGTAAAATCTTAGAAATATAAGAATGCATATTTCATATTTATATTCACATCTAACTTCTTTGATTCCCTTTTGTATGGTCAAATAGGAGAAAATTTGGTGTATCTCCCTCTTCAATACTTCTGTACATGGTTGGGACTTCACTTTCCTTCCATTTGATCAAAGAGGAGAGAAGAACCTTCGTAGCATTACGTACATCAATACTTTAAAGAACCAGTGGGTAGAAATCGTGTTGCAGCCTGCTGCTTTGTTTTGCTTCACCCATAAGCTTGTCCTTATCCCAAAGCATCTGTTTAGCAAACAAACCTTGGTGGATGATGGGTCACTTATGGGGGAGGCATGAGCGTATTTTTTCTCTCTTCGAAGTGGTTGTTTAGCATGGAGGAGGGATAGTCACTTTCACATTAAAAGCCTATAATCCACATCGGTTTGCACGCTAATTTATTTGTGTTTTCAAGGGCTTGTCTCTCTCCCTACTAGTATAAAGACGGTGGGTAGGACAACTAACTTAGAGAGAATCAAGGAGGCTTACCTATATTTCATGAGGTCTGTCATAGGTAGTAATGCAACCGTCTTTGAGGAGATGGCTGAGCAAGACAACCTTCAGTTCGATTATCGTTATGCCAAATGATGGTATAATTCATTTTTTTCAATGGTAAGATATAATGAGGATGGAAACAACTCCCGAGTTATTTTTTACGATGATCAAGGTACCATAATAATGGCCGACAAGTCCCGAAATAAGACATTGGCCAAGAAAATGTCGATTTTGTAATGACTTAAGCAATCCAATAAATGGCCACGGGGTTATCAAGAGGATGTTGATTAGGCTCCACTATCTCCTTTAGCAACTGAGGCGGACGAAGAGCCAAGTAGGCCTAAAAGAAAAAGAGGTCTGAGAATAAGTCTCATGGGAAGGGACCATAGTGTATTTAATCTCTTAACAAAGTGATGATATCCTATATGTTAGGGAATTTGTGGCAGGGGGCAAGACCCTGGAGGAATAGAGGCAGCTAGCCAACATATTGTCAGTAATGCAAGAATAAGGCTTAGTACGATCATTCAATCATCCTTCCCATGTTTCTCCCACTGTGAGGACCGAATCAGAGAGCCAGCCAGGACGTGATACCGTTCCTGCTAGACCTGAAGCGCCCAGAAGATCATAAGAGCCATTGAGGATCCAACAGTATGCCTCTCAATGATAATTATATAGTGTTTGCACACTGATCAGGAAAGAGCTCGAGACCTTGTGGAGCTTGGGGAGCAATGTGCAGGATATCATTGCTACCATGAGTGGGTATAATCTAGATGGTCATTTTATTGACTATGTCTTTCAGAGGGTAACTGGCATCACGCATGAGCTTTAGGCGTATATTCTCACTGGCTAAGACATCTCTATGGTGACTTGCGACACCCTTCCTAGCTTTATTGAAGATATTAAGGAGTTAGCAATCACAGGAAGGAGCTTGCCTTTTGTGATGTTAGAGTCTATGAATGGTATATTGGAGAAACGCTTAGGAGAAGATGAGGCATTTCATTTTGCAGTTAAATGCTCACTTGCCACTAACTAGCCTACCCATTTTAGTGATGAGCTGAGCAATGAAGAAAAAGCAGCAGCACAAGTTTAGCAAGCAATAGTTGCGTCACACAAGACCACGAGACAAGAACCTTACATTCCTTTCAAAGGGAAGGGTGTTGTTGAAGATGACAAACCTTCTCCCGTACCTGAGATAATAGCTTCTTCAAGTGCTCTCGAAGTTGGGGGGTCTTCTAGTGCGCACCTAGAATAAGAACCATGGAATCCACCTTTACCAACTCCTGCCAAGGAGCACGCTGAGCTATACATATTTTGTTTTTTATAGACTTAGTAGCACTCATTCTCTTATTGGTACTAAATGTTTTGTGACCATTTTTTAAATATGGTTCTTGAGAGAAGTACTGTGCTATCTACGCATTTTGAGATGCACAACCTAAGCCCTAAGGAAGTTAGTCCTCCAGTGACTGCAGAGGACAAACATAGTGCTCCAGTATCAGGGGAGATGACCCCGATAATCAAACAAATAGAGAAACCATGCCCTACCATCACACTCAAGGAACAATGGGACATGGTTGAGTCGGTGTTGGGTATGAATTTTGATGAGGCTGAAATTGGCTCTTCTTAGGATTTTAGGGCATTCATAGGCCTTCAAATACCTACCGATAACTTGCATGATGTGCTTACGTCCGAGATAAAGGAGCTGGTGGATTATGAGGACTTCGAGAAGGATGATTAACAATGAATTAATGGTTCTGGAGAAGGTGATATGCTAGTTAATGAATTAGAAGATATTAGTGGTAGCCCAATATGGTCACTTATTGTGACTGCTAAAATGGATGATCAATCAGCAGGAGATGCTAGTGAGAAAATTCCTGCTGAGGGTGAATCTCCCGGTCATGTTGCTAATATGGAGATACTTGAAGCAAATCATTCTCCTAAGGTTGAGAAGACCCAAGATAGAGTTGTAAGTGAAGTTAACGAATCTGTCACTAAGCGAACTGATGATGTTCTCGTCACACCATTCTACTTCACTTGCTGAGGGAGGGAGCAATGTGGTCCATGGAGAGTTGGATGTAGGGACAACCCAAGAAGAAGGCTTGGTTCAAGAGGAAGTGGCAATCACTATGACTCTTCCTGAACCAGACCGTTAACCCTCCTATGATGGAACAAACAAATGTCGACAATTCCCAGGATGTGATAGAACTTGAGAAAGGTACATGTCACCCTCCCTTTTTATATCCTTCACATCGTTTATCTTTATGCGTCTTCATGTGCTAAATTCTCCTTTTGTCATTTAACCAGCTGTTGAGAAAGACCTCCCTGTGAGGTAAGAGTTTATCGAAATTCCCCCATGGACCAAGGCAAGCTTTACACCTCTCCACAAAGTATATTTTTATGTGTCTTTGCTGACATTTTTCTTGACTTGCCCAGATGAAATTATGAGTACTGCTAGTGTCATTCAACGCTCGTCAAAGATCGCGTTGGCATGTGTAATCTGACGGGAGATGCTTGATCTAATAATAACTCTGACACATTCGTCATCTAATCTCACGAGTACATCGGATAAGGTATTGACAACCCTTGTTAAAGATGTGGAAATCCATGCTCGTAATGATGGGTTCTGGTGAGGTGTGGAGATGTTCTTTGAATCCTTGGTGAAGAGGTCAACGTTGGTGGTAGAACTTGTAAATATCGAGGGCGATACCGAGGCCCAAGCTAATTGAGCATTGTAGAACTTGAGAAGAAGACTTTGATAGAAGAACTCGACTGAGTTTGTTATTCAGTAGTGAGTATTGATGCTGAGTTAGTTGGCGCTAGGGAGGAGCTATTAAGGGTGTAGGCTCGGGTTACAGATCTCACAGCGACCCGGGAAGGGAAGGAAGCAAAAGGGGCTTCACTTGAATCAAGAATTGATGCGACTTCTTCTGCCATTGACCATCTTCGCAAATAATTCATCATGCGGGGTGATCAAGTTTGGTCCTTTCTAGCTACTAAAGAAGACTTATGTAAATGCCTTAGTTCTACTTTCCCAAAATGATGTAACCCTTTAATAAAAAAAATAGAGTTTATCACTATCATCTTACTATTCTTCTGTAATTTCCCTATTTTAGTTATTTCCTTTGTATGCCATCTGGATACGTAACATATATGCTTATACACGCACTACAAAAGTCTTGACATTATGCAGGTCAGTGCTACTAAATGTCTCATCATCATTACAGGTCTCGACATTGTGCGATCAAATGTAATTGACATTGTCAGTCAAATAGATGAACATGACATTATAAGAGTCAATACGGTTGACATTGTGAGAGTCAAGTATGATTGACGTTATGAGAGACAAGTATAGCTGACACTATGAGGGTAGAACATGATTGACGTTATGAGAGACAAATATAGCTGACACTATGAGGGTAGAACATGATTGACATTATGAGAGTCAAATGTAATTGACATTATGAGAGTTAAGTGTGATTAACATTATGAGAGTCAAATATAATCGACATTATGAGAGTTGAGTGTTATTAACATTATGAGAGCCAAATATAATTGACATTATGAGAGTTGAGTGTGATTGACATTATGAGAGCCATAAATGTGTGAGTTGAGAACCATAAACACACGCACGTTTCTCATATAAGTGGGATAACATGCCCTTATAAAGGACGGTGCAACAATATATCTCTTAGGCAACATTAACAACGTTCTCCTAATAGCGGTACTAAACCATTGCTTTGGAAGATGTACGTCATTTATGTCATTTTAAACTCAGACAATTGCAGTAGAATGGATGCATTGTTTTTGCTCTCTTTTAGAGACACTTTTTCCAAAGAGGATCACAACCATTCATATGTTTATAAATAAGAGGGTGGTGCCCATAACAATTCTCATTCCTTTTAGACTTAGAAACCTAGAAAGGGATTCTTGTGTTACATATCTAAAAATGAGTAATCATATAGGGAGAGTCATTTGTTTGATTATACTAACCGCCATTTTTATTTTCTTGTACTGTAACAAGATGGCCTTGAAGAAAAGGTTGGCCAGTGTTCCTGAGGTTTGAGAGTCATCGCGATGGCGAGCAAGGCAGAACGAACATCCCCCAACCAGAAAGGGAGATCATGTATCCTTGTTTGACTGCAGTAACCATTAAATGTTTCATTTATCATAGTAACTAATACCTTTGGTTACCATAATCTAACTCTGCTAATTTTACAGACGTGGTGATGGCACCTGCTGTTGATGAAGTAGATACGTGGGTTAACGAGGCTCGTAGGAAGCAGGACGCACTTATTAGGTGGTTAGTTGGCATGTCCACCGAAGAGGCCAATCTTCCTACCATCCGAGAAGAAATCATGGATGTGCTGGTGTCAACACCTAATTTTGGCTCAGGGTCCAAAGGTTTCTTTCAATGGGCAGCACCAATTCTCTAGAATTGACCTTAGGCATCCTAGGAAACCAAGATGGTTAGATGACCTCCCATTATTAGGTCATTCCCATTATTTCCTAATTTGGCACTCTAAACACCTGATTTTTCTAAGATCTTTATTGAACCCACTTTTCTTCATTTTCCTGTCCTCTCTCGTAATCTCATAGCTTTCTGAATGATTATTATAAATTTAGTCACATCTATACTAAAAATTATGATTTTATCTCTCATTAAAGGTGGACCACTGAATCTCATTGTATAAACATCTAACGATCAATCAGGTGGCACGGATGCATCCGAAATGGTCCAAAACCCAGAAATTGAGTATTTGATCAACAAATTCCATTATATTATGTTTCGACAAATCTTAGTCATTGATTTGAAATCTTTCAAAATTTGATCAAAATACACCCTAAATGATCAATCTAACATCATAGATGTATCAAGAATGTCCCGAATCTTTGAAATAAAGTGTTCAATAATCAAAATCCATTGTTTCAATTTTTTATGAATCTTGACCCTCGATTTGGGATCTTTCAAATTCTGAACAAGATTCACATCGAATGGTCAATCGAACATTGTAGATGGATCTAGCATGCTTCAAAACCTTAGGGTAATTATGACTTTTAAAGCCCATTCTAAAACCCTCCATTACATCGTATCAAATCGTGATCATCCAATCTATCACTTAGAAGTTTCAAATTCAAAATTGGAGTCCACCTTGACGATTAGCACCATCGATTTAGCTAAGGTAATGAGTCTGGTTGAACTTGACAATTTTGGATCAATAAATTCCCAAGTGGGTCCACCAAGTTATAGTATCCCACAACACATAAGAACAAATCCATTTCCAAGATACGTGATGTGATTTTGTTTAATTAGGAAGAAAAATCAAATATGATGAAATCCTAATTTAATTCATATAAAATCAATTAGAATAAAGATCAAACAATCCAAAATCTAATTAAATAATCTAATAAAAGCAAATAAAATAAAATAAAATAACAATCTTTCCTAAATATCTTATTCCCAAATTCTATATAAATGCTCTTCCCCCCTTTTCTGAGATTCATGGTCCAGACCCCCTAGCATCCCCACTTTGTAACAATGGCTAGAAACCCTAAGCCCCCTTATTCTCTCACAATCAAAACCCTAGAACCCCCTCTCATCCATGCTTATGAACCCTAAGAACCCCACTCTTTCACTTGGTCACGACCCCAAGGATCAACCACGACCTTTCTCCTTATTGTCCAGTCAACCCGCCTCTCCATTTTCCCTTAGCCGAATGATTTAAAGACCTATTGACTCTCTCTTCCTTACAAGCCAAGAACATCCAAAAGATTCCCTCTTGATCATTATCTTTTCTCTCTACTGAACATAGACAAGAACATCAATGATTAAAAGAAGGTGTTTTCTGACTTAATGAAGAGATTCCACTTCTACTGATGCTCACACAGACGAAGGTAAGTAACTCCCATATTGTCTTCTATTTTTTTTAGCATATTTTTTATGTGCAATATATATAATGTAAACATACTATCATTTTTATCATTTATGCCACTGTTCCTTAAGATTAGGCCATATAGTTTGTTCATAGTTGTTTATATTATTTTATTTATGATTCATATTTTTCTTATATAGTGTTGTTATAAAGTGACTTTCTTTTTATTTTCAGTTTTGTAAATAACATCTATGATGCGGGTTTTATTTATGAAAGACGTACAAGCTTCCACCCTGCTACTTGTTACATGTTGAATTGTTCTCACTCCATTCTTGGACTCATGCCCAGCTGTGCATCATGGTTCATGGTGTCAACAATTGTCTTACAGCAAGCTTTCATAAAATAAAATAGAAAAGAATGAAATATTGTATCCATTGTATCTTCTCAAAGCTGCAATTTATTTATTTCAGCATTGACAACCGATATTGATATTTGTTGTAGCAATAGCAGTGGAAGTAATTTTTACTGTTGTGTTCTCTGTCAGTTCTATGGGCTATCACACCTTTTTCCTTGGTTTCCTCAAGAATCAACTATGTTTTATACCAGTTTGTGTCATTCTTCGATTGTTGATTGTTCAGATTAGATAATGGA
>JAOXJP010191116.1:0-12253 GCA_025762735.1 Platanus orientalis | reverse complement strand
GTCTTGAACTCTTAAACTCCCCCTTGATGTGTGCTTGGGTTTTTAGTTCAAGTTTTTTGCTTAGATATTTAGCTTCACAACCTGAAATCACATTTGACAGACAATACCTTTCTTAAGCCAATAATAATAAAGTCAAATGAAAATGAAATAAATATACATTCAAGTAAGCATATATGGAATGCAATAAGAATGATGTATATATTAGTTCATTGCATTAACTTTATGTTTATGTTTAAATTTTTTCAATTGTGCCCCCTAAATACATTACTCCCCTTATATTAATGCACATTTCATTACTTCTCTTATATCAATGTACATATTGCCTATGATATTTTCTCCCCTTTTTTGTCATAAAATTGGCAAATGTGAGATGATTAAAACATAGATAGCATGATACTAAACAAAAAAGATTTTGCATTCATATTCATACATAAACTTGGTAAGTAAATAAAGGGTTACAAAAAAAAGTGAGGGAAATATAAAAAGTAATAGCACTCAGCCTCATCTTCATCCTCATCACTTTGTGCTCGTAGGTTGAGTGGGACACTGGAATGGTGAGGGAGTTGGGGAGCCATGGCATGCTTCAATCTCTCAACCCTAACCTCAATACTAAATGACTTTATCCACCATCTTCTCTAGATGGCCAATGATGCATCTTGAGAGCTCCTTGAGACCTGCCAAGGTCTCTTACACAAAACTAGGTACTGGGGCTCACCCTGGTGTACTGGTGGAGTAGGTACAAAGGTGGATGATGGAGCTGGTGTGGATGAAACCTCTGACTATACTAGAGGTGGTGGTGCTACAACCCTAGAAGGTCCCGCTTCAGAAGGAGCAGTCTTCCCCTTCTTCAAGTGGGTGCCCTCACGAAGCATTTGACGAATCGTCGACTAGTCAATCTCAGCTCCTTGCTTCAGGGTGGTGGCCTCCTTTGGGAATGATAACCCATAAACCTCTAGAATGTGTGAAATCATCACACCATATGGTAGCAACAATGAGGCACTAAAGTTTCATACCTTAGAGATGATGATGTGGCATAGAATGGCTATAATGTCGACCTCCTTCTTGGTAAGGAGGCAATAGATAACATGTACCATCGTGTCGGGTATGTCATTGTTGTGAGTTGTGGGAAACAGGTTGTAGGTAAAAATTAGATTTAACAATCTCACCTCTAGATTGCACTCTGTGGCCTATAGTTTCCCAAACCACATTGTGTCTTCATGACCAAAGACCTCCGAGATAGCTGCCTTGTCAAGCTCCTCAAGAGGGAATACCACTGCTTGGCTAGTGGACCTAGCTATATCCATTTGAACTCCATAGACCTCTGTTTGGAAGGTGAGGACGTTGAGGTTGGAGTTATGGATGTTTGACTAAAACACCCCAATGACCTCCTCTTAGACTATGCCCTTGATAGTCATCAAGGATTCCCATCCGCCAAGAATGAGCTCATAACCTATAAGTGTGTCGAAGAGGGTTTTCTCGTGGACATGTTGCTCCACTGCTATTTGTTGCTTCAAAAAATAATGCTTGTAGTTGGCAAGGCGGGAGGCATCAAGAAATGGCATGTAATTGACTAGAGGTGGGCATGTAGGCTTTTGAACTAGCATCTTTAAGGTTCTTGGAGCTTTCCCTTTGTCGGGATTCCTTTTTGGCGAAGCCATTAGGATGGATTGAGAAAGAGATTGAAGGAGGGAAACTCAAAAGAAAGCAAGTGGAAAAGAGTGAGCAAGAGGCCAATGAAGAGAAAATGAAAAGTTTTACTTTTTAAGCTAATTAAAGGTTCATTTCTTGTTGGAACTGCTGTGTTGGATTAATCTAGATATGCTAGATGGATCCAGGCGGATTAATCCTATGAGATCTGGATCGATCCGGATGTGCTGAAAATGCCCAAATTTTCCTTAATTAATCAGTTTCCCCCTCCACTTCATCTTCCTTTAATTTTCAAATCTCACACATCCCAATTGTACTCCTCAAATGCATGAACCTTTTCGAGTCAAGTGTCTTTGTGAATATATCACCCAATTGATTCTCAGTTTCAACAAACTTAAGAAAAATCACTCATTTTTCCACTAGATCCTAAACGAAGTGATGCCTAATGTCTATGTTTTGTGTGAGAGTGTTGAACAGGGTTTTTTGATATTTAAATAACACTCTTATTGCCTACAATCAATTCCATTACTAATTGCTTGAGACCATAGTCTTTCATCATTTGCTTCATCCATAGAAGTTGAGTGAATCCACTACCTGCTACAATGTATTCGGCCTCGATAGTTGATAGAGATATAGAGTTTTGTTTCTTTCTATGCCAAGATACTAGGAAATTTCAGACATAAAAGCACCCTCCACTTATGATTTTCCTGTTGTCTATACTTCCAGCCCAGTCTACATCTAAGTAACTGGCTATGACACTATTGGTATCAAATAGATACCATAATCCATAATTTAGAGTCCCACAAATATATCTAATAATTCATTTTATGGCTTTGAGATGTAACTCTTTTGGACCAACTTGGTGTCTAGCACAAACACCAACAGTAAAGGAGATGTTTGGTCTACTTGCAATGAGATAAAATAGACTACCTATCATGCTCCTATACAACTTAGTGTCAACATCTTTACCCTCTGCATCTTTGTTTACTTTCTCACTAGTGCTAATGGGGGTGTGAAGAGGTTTGGATTTGGTCATTCTAAACTTAGACATTAATTCCTTGACAAATTTGGATTGATTTACAAATATACCATCATTGGTTTGTCTAATTTAAAGTCCAAGAAAGAACTTCAATTCCCCTTCCATACTCATTTCAAATTTGATTTTTATGGTGTGAGCAAACTCATGTGCCATATCTTCTCGTGTGGCACCAAATATTATGTTATCCACATAAATTTGAGCTATGAGTATGAAGTTGTCAACACCCAAATTTTGACTCGAGTCATGTGATAGCATAAGGATAACATAACAACATTTAAGCATTAAGACTTCAAGCACCCTTAGTTTAGGAAAAGCAAACCTGGACTTTAGGAGGTTCGGCATTCTCTAAGCAATCTTTCCAGATATTTCAGTTCCGAATGAATCAGTTAGAACACCCTATTACAGCTCAAAATGCACCATTTCAGGATAAACCCTAATTTCACTCAAAAACACTAATGGGACTTTGAGGGTCCACATTTTAGAACCCCATTCACATCATCAGTAATTTTTCCACCTCCTGTAAGCCTTTCTCCAGCAAAGCACCACAAATAGAAAAATTACCATTTCACCTTTTTACCTTTAAAAGCTCAATACTCACTATCTATCATCCAGATTACTGAATTCCTCTACCTACATAAGCCTTCTTGTCATGAGGCATCCTAGGAAAAGAATTCACATTATCACCTTTTTCAACCCGTGGGCGAAAAATTACCATTTTACCTTTTTCACTCAAAGAATCTACTCATAGACCCTCAAAGGATCCCAGAGCTACTCCTGTGGTCCAAATGGAGTAATTTCAGATCCTATGCATTCTTGAGTCTCCCTACTCTAAGGAACTCATCACATACCAAACATTACTCGAGAACGGCAACAACCAATCTCTCAATTTATAATAATCCTAACCAAGAAATAACTCTTGTAGAAGCTCTCAAAAACTCATCCGATCTCCAAATCCAAAAAGGTCAGTCACCATATCTTGGCCTCCGCCTTACCTTCAAATCTCTAGGTCTGAGAAGAGAATTTCTGAGTCTCAAACCTCTGAAAAATCTCAAATCTTCCCCAGAAGGTCAAAAGGTTGTTTTCTCACTTTTTACTCTTATAAAGCCAGAATATTCTCTAGACCTCCAAATCAGGATTAGTCGGTGTCCATTTTTTCAGAACTGTGAGGCCTTCAAAAAGCTATATAAGGAGTAAGAACTTTTGTAAAATCTATCTACCAAGATTCCCTCAAATAGTCCAAAAAGCGTGACGAATCAGGTCTAAAAATCAGATGCTCAACTAACTCCCGGGAGCACATCTAAAATCAAAAATTCAGATAGTCAGTGGCTATAACACTATAAAGTCAGAGCCTCAAGACTATTAGATCCACATTAATTTGCAAAAAATCCATGGCTCAAGCAATCATTTCTGCTCAAACCCAAAAAAGCATGTTTTGTCTGTATTTGGCACGCAGAGTGCCCTTAAAAGTTCTCCCAAACCCGGAATGAGGCAAGGTCAAAGCCATTTTCTTAGTTTCACCCCTATCTTCAATAAAGCGTTTCACAAACTCCGGGTTTAGAGAATGTCTGGTCATTTTATTTCACTTGGCTTCAGGCAGCTACAGAAACCCAATTTGTGTAAGCGACTTTGCTTCAGAAAACTCTCGGTAGTTGCCCGGGGACCCAATGACTAGTTTGTCAGCTATTGTAGCTCTGAGATTCCTCAAACTTCAAATCCGCTAGATATGGCCTGAAGTAGTATTTTATAGAAAACCAATAGCATTCCCTATCCAATTTTGTCAAATCGCTTAGAAAATGGTTTTTGACCTAATTTCCTGCTCAGTTACCGTAATCGGGCATAGTCAGAAACTGTGAATCACTTGAACCTGGGGTCACCTATCCCTAGGCCACCCTCAGATCAATTTTACCATCTTCCCCACTCAAATTACATCTAAGAGCTTTTCAGGTAAAAAAACCCTGATTTCACCCCCTTACCCTTTTCGTAATTAGGTTCTGACTGGACTAGTGCGACTGGAGCATCTATGACCTCTAAAATTGACACTAACTAGGCCGAATTCCGAGCTCAAGAGCTCACGAGAAGTGACGGCAGAGAGAGGGTTCAAAAAAGTCAAAAGCAACCCTAGTCATCAAATGAGCCAAAATCTAAATATTTTGCATTTAATGCATTCACACCTTAAGGCCATTTTTGGTAGCCCTTGGATAGGTATCTTCCCACAAGATTCCTCACCCCCTCCCTTGGATATGAATCTCAAATTTCATGTCCCTATAGAACCCCTCACAGCCCCTATTTGGCATCCCAAGTCATCACATTGAACATTGCAACCAATGGGATTTGCCAGAAGGCATCCCCCATGTCTCTTATGCACTTCACCCATCCATGCTCAATAGCATACCTTTCATCTCACCTCCCATTTAATGGCCTAACCCCAAATCTGACCCTCCATCCAGCTAAGTCACCAATCCATGCCCCTTAGCTTAATTCAATCTCAACCCTCCACCAAGATTGAATCTTAGCCCACCACTTAAATTTGGATAGACATCATCCTAGCCCTCTATCTAATAACCCCCAAGCTTCATCCCAACCATCCATGACATTAATTTTGGGCTATAAATAGCCCCAAATTCGTGCAAAGAGGGTTGGCAACAAGAACCCTAAAAAATTCTAAGGCAAGAAGAAGAAGAAAAAAAAGAGGAGAATTTACAAACCCTAGGTCTCTTGGACCCAAGGTAAGCCTAAACTCTGGTCTAGCTTCCCCCACTTATGATCATATGTCTATTTGGTATGATGTTATACTGTCTAATTCATGTCTAAGCTCTGCTCCAATTCGAGTTACAAAGTAAAGGCTCAACAGCCTCTACTTGCTCTATTTTTTACTTGTTTTAATGCCGATTTTCTTGTGATTTTTGTAGAGGTCTGTTTAAGCTCAAATTTGACTCTATTATACTAGACCTACATGCTAGCTTCTACATTTAATTTCGTGATTTTAGGAGCTGTGGAAGGCCTCGAAATGGCCTCCCACACAGATCGCAAAATTTGGGTCTTTTGAAACCTAGATGAGTTGAATATTTAAAGATTTTTGTTTGAATTTTGTATGCATGATATGAAGCCCAATTTTTTCTATGATGTTAATATATATACTTACTGCTATCATGCTAAATTTTAGAAATTTCAAACACCCCTAAGGGGTCTAAATGGTCGAAATAAGGCTGTTGGATTTTTTGTCCAGGCCTAATGCCTATTTTTTTAAGAGAATTAAAAAACAAGCATTGGAAAAGTAGGCATCAGATGCATAATCAGGTGTTAGACAAGTATAGGCTTATCATATATGGTTGAAAATATCTCTCTCTCAGCTTTCCAAATTGATAAACCATACTCAATTTGAAATTTTGTAGAGAGAGATATGCCCTCCGGAGTACAGACTGTCCAGGCTTAACGCCTATTTCTTTTAAGGGAATTAAAAAATAGGCATTGGAAAAGTAGGCGTTAGATGCACGATCAGGTATTAGACAAGTATAGAATTATCATATATGGTTGGACAGATCTCTCTCTCAGCTTTCCAAATTGATAAACCATACTCAATTTGGAATTTTGTGGAGAGAAATATGCCCTCTAGAGTATAGATTATACAGGCCTAATGCCTATTTTTTTTAAGGGAATTAAAAAACAGGCATTGAAAAAGTAGGCACCAAATGCACAATTAGGCGTTAAACAAGTGTTAGCACCCAAATTTTGACTCGGGTCATGTGATAGCCCAAGTATAGTATGACAACATCTAGGCATTGAGACTCTAAGTACCCTTGGCTTAGGAAGAGCAAACCTAGACTTTAGGAGGTTAGGCATCCCTAAAGAAGTATTTTCAGATACTCTAGTCGCAATTGAATCAGTCAAAGCACCTTATTATAGCCCAAAAAGCACAATTTCAGGATAAACCCCAATTTCACTCAAAAGCACCAATGAGACTTTGAGGGTCTACATTTTAGAACCCCATTCATGCCATCATTAAGTTTTCCACCTCTTATAAGTCTTTCTCCAGTAAAGCATCATAATTGGAAAAATTATTATTTTATCTTTCTACCTTCAAAGGCTCAATACTCACTATTTGTCATCCAGATCATTGAATTTCTCCCCCTATATAAGCCTTCTTGTCATGAAGTATCACAGGCAAAGAATTCACATTTTCAACTTTTTCGACCTGTAGGTGAAAAATTACCATTTTACCCTTTCTACTAAGAGAATGCCCCTTGGACTCTTAAAGGACCCCTAAAGCCTCTCATGTGGTCCAAATGATGTAATTTCAGATCCTATGCATCCTTCAGCCCCCCTGCTCCATAAAACTCATCACAAGTTAGACACTGCTCAAGAACGACAATAACCAACCTCTCAATCTATGATAACCCTAACCAAGAAATGACCCTTGTTAGAGCTCTTAGAAACTCATCTGATCTCTAAATTCAGAAAGGTCAGTCACCATATCTTGAGCTCGGCCTTAGCTTCAAATCTCCAGGTCTGAGAAGAGAGTTTCGAAGTCTTGAACCTCTGTGAAATCTCAAATCTTCCCTAAAAGGTCAAAATGTTGTTTCCCTGCTTTTGTTCTTATAGAGCCAGAATATTCTCCAGACCTCCAAATCAGGATCAGTCGGTGTCCATTTCTCTAGAATCGCAAGGCCTTTAAAAATTGTCTCAGGAGAGCGAACTTTTGTGAAACTTATCTGCTCAGATTCCCTCAAATACCATAAAAAGAGCATCAAATCAGGTCTAAAAATCAGGTGTTCAACTGACCCCCAAAAGTTCACCTAAATTCAGAAATTTAGTCTGTTAGTGGACACCCTATAGTAAATTTAAGGCCTCCAAACTATCAAATTTACACTGAATTACAGAAATCCTTTTGCCTAAGCCACCATTTTTGCTCAAGCTAAGATAAAACACTTTTCGTCTGTATTTGACATGCAGAATGCCCTAAAAAATTCTCCCAGACTCGGAATGCAGCAAGGTTAGACCCATTTTTTCAGTTTCACCCCTACCCTCAAAAGATCATTTCACTAACTTAAACATTAGAGAATATCCAACATCTTAATGCCATTAGCCTTCAGGCAGCTACAAAAGCCCTATATCTCCAAGCGACCCTACTTTGAAAATCCTCTAGTAACTGTTCGGGAAACTAGCAGCCAATCTGTTAGCTCTCGTAGCCTCGGGACACCCCAAGCTTAAAATTCTCAAAACATGGCCTATAACAGAGATTTATAGAGAAATCAATAACATTTCCAATCTAATGTTCTCCAACTGCCCAAAAAAGGCTTTTTGAACAAGTTTTCTGCTCGAACGTAATAATTCAGCATAGTCAGAGGCTATGGTTCACTTGGACCAGGGACTACCTTTCACCTGACAAATTTTCAGGATCTATTTTACCATCTTGCCCTTTTAAAGTACAAATAAGAACTTTTTAGGTAAAAAACCTTGATTTCACCCCCTTGCCCTTATCATAATTTGGTTCTAATTGGTCCAATGTGATCAGAATATCTGTGACCTTAGAAAAGGACATTGAGTTTGCCGACTTCTGAGTTTGAGAACTTGCAAGGCTTGATGATAGAGAAAGGGTTCAAAAACCCTAAAAACATTAAATATCCATTAATGAGCTAATAATTTTCAAACTTAGCTCATTAATGACATTTGATGCATTTGCACCTTATGCCAACATTTAGCAACCCTTGAATAAGAATATTCCTATATGCACCCTCACCACTCACCGTTAGATCTAGGTGCTGAGTTTCAAATCCCTAGAGCATCCCCTAGGTCTCCCCAATTGGCATCTTGATGCTTCACATTGAAATTTACAGCCTATCACATTCCACTAAAAGGCATCCTAAGCTACTCCCTTGTCCACCTTACCAATCCAAGTGAACAAACACTCTCTCATCTCCACCCTCCACTTAATCAACCCAAGTTAATCCTAGCCTCTCCCTCAGCCATGTCACCAAACACAAATCTCCTAATCCTAGCCACCCACTTCAAATCTATCCTTGCCCTCCACCTCATTTTAGCTAACTTAATCTCCACCCTCCATCTACATATCTCTAGATTAAATCCTAGCCCTCTACCACACCAAAATTGGGGCTATAAATAGCCCCATTTTCGTGCACAACAGGGTTCACAACAAAAACCCTAGAAAAAAAAGAGAGAGGAAGAAAAAGAAGAAAAAGGAAGATTTGTGCAAACCCTAGGCTACTTGGACCCAAGGTAAGCCTAAACCAAAGCTTGTTTCATGTTTCTCAAGTCCATATGTTCAATTAGTAAGTAATCATGCTATCCAAGTCATGCTTGCAATTTGCTTCAATTCAGATACATAGTAGAGGCTTAACAACCTCTACTTGCTTTCATTTCTGAGCATGCTCTAGTGTAGAATTTATTGTGAATTTTATATTAATTTTTTGGAGCCCAAATTTTAATATGTTATACTAGACATGCATACCTACTTACATATTTAATTTCATGAGTTGATGAGCCGTGGAAGGCCTCGAGATGGCCCCCCAAATAGACTCCAAGATCTGGCTCTTTTGTGACCTAATTTTAGCCTAATATTTGTAAAATTTAGTTTGATTTTTTTGTGCACGTTCTAGGGCTAAATTTTGGACATATTGTTCTTCTGTCAATTTTCTATCTCCATGCTTAATTTCATATTTTTTTCAAAACCCTACGGACTTTAAATTTGAGAAATCCAGTTGTTGGATTTTCTGCCAGTAACTAATGCCTGAATTTTATAGAATTAAAATTTAGGTGTTGAACAAAGAGGCATTAAGAGAAAGATCAGGTGTTGAGATTTGAGACCCACCCCAAGGAGCCTTGACCTTCTCTAGCCATGTCTTATGGCTGTCTTAACCTCTGAGATCCAATCTTGTGCGATAGCACCTCTGTGGGCCCTTATTTCTCTCCCAACACCTGAATTTAATTTCTGGCGTTGAGAGGGTAATTCAAGCGTTGGAGTGGATTTCAAGCATTAAGCTTGGATTAAAAATCATATTTTTTTTTCAGATTTATTTAGTGTGTGTGCAACCTAGGTGTATTGCAAAGACCTAGGAGAAACCCTATCCCTCTAGGCCCCACCTATGTGGCCCAAAAACCAAAGTTGGTTGCTGACCCAACACTCAAGGCTTGGATTTTTTATGAATTAAATTTAGGCATTGGACATTCAAGTGTTAGACTAAAAAACATGTGTTAGGCTTGTAACGAATGACCGAATTACCCTCTTTGGGAGAACATATCTCCATGTGGGTAAATACCATGTCCCCTAGGGTTGCACAGTGTAACCCTAGGAAACTTTCCCTAACCTAACCCAAGTGTCCCACAACACTGGAACCCACCAAACCACTCCAAAAGACCACATGAATATGCTAATCTGATTAGCTTCAAAAACCTGAATTTCACCCTGAATTAAATTCAGACGTTGAAAATTCAGGTGTTATGTTAAAATTCAGGCGTTAAGCCTGAAACATAGAAAAATACTTATTTTCTTTTCTCTCCCTTATGTCAGGGGTAAACCTAACCCTAAAAAGCCAAACAATAAACACCTTAGAGGGGTCCACCATCCCTCTAAAGGTCACACCTGTGAGGGGTCTCCTGCAACTAAATCTATTTGATTTAAAATGACAGTTTTTGGATTTTTCAGAAGCCAAAGCCTCAATTTCACTCTAAATTAAATTTAGGCATTGAGGGTAAATTCAAGCCTTAAGCCTGAGAAAAATCTAGCAAATAGAAAACTTAGAATTCTTAATGCATGGACATTAGCATACTTTAAGGCATGTATTAATGGGAGAAGCCGCCCTAAAAAGGCAAGTATTTAGGGTGCCTAACACCTTCCCTAAATGCAACCAAACAATTTACCCTCAATCTCAAGAATGTAGACCAATATTAGGAGTTAAACTCTTAGACCTTCGGGTCTAGACTTCTCCCCTTTCCTCGAAGTGGAGAATTGATGTCGAACTCCATCGGTTAACACCGAGTTGGTGGCGACTCCCAGAAAAGCCTAACCCTCTTATAAAAGGGTTAGCAACCTTTCACGCACCAGCATCACATGCCAAAGAGTGGGCCCAAAAACCATGAGCGGGTGGGGGAATCTAAACCCCTCCCGAACACCAATGTTCATAGAATGGCGACTCCGCTGGGGAGTGTTTGATCTCTACATGTACATGTCTTAAATTATGTTAAACATATGTTTTTCATTGATTATATATATGCTTAATTGCACACATGCCTACATTTCTCTCATGTCTATATGCTTTGGATTAGACCTAGGTCACTCCATTCCATTAGTTAGTTAGGATAACATTTCATCTTCAACACATGTTTTTCATTATTTATATATATGCTTATATGCCTACATTTCTCACATGTCTATATGCTTTGGATTAGACTTAGGTTACTCCATTAGTTAGTTAGGATAACATTCCATCTTTAAAACTTATTTAAAATTGTCATGCTTAGGTTAGAAAACATGCTCATTTTAGTTCTAGGACAACTTGAATTAGTTAGTAGGAAAAAACTCACATTTGAACAACTTGTATGAATATATCTTTGTTATTTTCTATTTTGCACAAAATGAGTCTAAGGACATGACATTGCACCAATACATCACTCTCATGATCCCTTATCTAGGTCATTACCCACCAATGAACCAACATTGGATCACCACATATGATGGGAACAACATCTGAGCAGTTGCTTCTTTATCAGCACGGCCATTACGAGTTACCTAAGCCAGTTACCACTCTATGATCCGATCTTTTTCGGGGAGGTGTTTCAACTGGTACACTTGTCTTTTAAAATCTCAAAGAAACATGCATATATAGTCATTTTCAGGATTGATTTTCTTAAGCTACACTCAATAGCTTAGACATCTACTTTTAGGACTTGATGATTGAACTTTTTTACTTTGTGCTTGCATGCTCGAATTTAAACTAACCATTTTTCAATTCCAATAGCCAGTTGAGCCTTCACTGGCATAACTAGCCATTAGATACTCGACAACTCAAACATAACGTCATGATTGAATTTCTGGTCAATCATGTCATATTTTCACTAACAAAGTCAAGGATTCATGTCCAGTTTTTACATACACATATATGTACGGTTAATTATTGTATGTCCCTCGTATCTTATCTATTTTTCTTTTCATACTCATTCACGTATCTCAAAATTAGTTTTATCACTATCCATTAATCTTAACCAAAGTATCATGCACATAAAATCATGTCTCAAATCATTCAAAACTCTCTTCGGATCTTCCATATTTTGTCTATTATTGATTTGTCCCGTATCTCATTCAAGCTACTCAATTACTCATGTTCTCCAAAGTTAAGCTAATTCCTTCCCATTAATCAAACCATTGTATACCTAACTAAAAATAATAATAATTAACAAAAAATGGAATAAAATCACTCCTCAAATCATTTCTAATATAAGTACAAACCATTTATTCTTTCAAAATTCAACTAACCACTTCATTAAACTAACAACCCCCATTAATTCTAATAAAACCATTCTATACATGGGAAGAATAAGTAAAGGCATAAATCA
>JAOXJP010191094.1:0-12253 GCA_025762735.1 Platanus orientalis | reverse complement strand
GGTTAAACCCCAAGTTGGTGGTGACTCCAAGCAAAGCCTAATCCTCGCACTGAAGGGGTTAGCAACCTTTCGCACGGTCAGCAAGAATGCGCGCCAGAAGAGAAGTGGACCCCGATCTCTATAGAAGCCATAATGTGATGGTTGAAATGAACTTATTTAAATTCATAGTGATTTCTTAAGGCTTTGGTAGCCACCTGTAATGTAATCATTTCATTTGAGTTTTCTAAGGCTTTTATAGCCATAATGAGATGGTTTGTAATGAACTCATTCAGATTTGCACCTATTTGTGCTTGATAACATAAGTCATTTCATTTTATAGAAAAACCTAAGAGGACTTTTTTCTCATATGAAGAGCTTTTTCTCATGTGATGTGAGAATAATTTGCAAGTTGAGAAGATATTGCCAGGAGCTCCATGGTTGTTCAACAATGATGTAATTTTATTGCAAAGATGCAAACCAAACTTTTATCCACACATGTATGTCTTAGAAATGGTTGACTTTTGGGTCCAATTTCACGGTCTACCAGTCGAATATTTGAAGGAAAAGATCTTCCCCAAACTAGCGAAAGGAATTGATGAACCAAAACCCATGGTTCTAGGTGAACATGAAAAATGGGGTAAGTTTGCGAGAGCCAAGATTAGACTGAATGCAATAGAGCCCTTCTACTAGTCAATCAACTTAACGCTCACGAATGGAGAAATTGAAACAATGTCACTTAAATACGAGAAACTTTCTCGTATTTGTTTCTTTTGTGGACTACTAGGGCATACTTAGGGAAATTGCTTCAAGTTGTAAAAACTTTAAAATACAATATTGTCAGAGTACCCTGAGGAACTTCACAAATCATTGTTCAATCTTCTGAAGCCAAAGCTAAATGAATAGATCAAGACACCTGTTCGAAGGTCGAATGGCAAAAATCTCATGGGAAAGTTTCTTGATTGCACGATGGAGAATGAAGATTCAGAAGATTCTCAAAGATCACCATGGTTGAAGCTTGTAGAAGGAGATGGAGAAGACAAGCTGATGTGGAATCCAATTTAGAAGGCCACGTGGAAACCATTACTGTTGGATATCTACAAAGAAGGTAAAACGGCAAGGAGGAATTTACTTCCCTCATAATGGCTTCAAAAATCATTAAGGAGGGGGCGTTTAATTTTGGATTCTTCTAACACCATATTGGGAGGAAGAGAGAGCAATGGGGAAAGTTTACTAAAGATGTTTGCTTCAAATCCTTCCATAACAAAAGAGTTGGCCAATAAGGAAGGTAACCGTTCAATAAAATCTCCCACAAATCTTACAATAATCAATGAGGAAAGATATCCTGATATGGTTATGGAGGAGATATCGGTGGAGAATATTCTTATCATGTGGAATTCAAGTGGCATTAAAAATGCCAAACCAAGCAAATCGGTTATGGAGGAGTTTTTGGTGGAGAGCATAACGATTATGGAGCATTCAAGAGGCATTGAAAATGTCCAACCAAGCAAATCAGTTATGGAGGAGTTTTTGGTGGAGAACATACTAATTATCAAGCATTCAAGAGGCATTAAAAATGTCCAACCAAGCAAATTAACTATGATGGTGGAGGGCATTCCTATTATGGAGAATACAAGTGGCATTCAAAACACCTTACCATGCAAATCGGTTTCAGATCCTTATCTAAGGAAAGAAATTGATGAGGACTCCCAAGTTCACTTGACCCACTATGTGGATAATGATGCAATCATTAAGGAGGGTCCCACCAATGGGAATGGCTAGCCCTATAGATTCCTATTAAAGGAAATCTAGGTTCGGTTATGAAGAAGAATCTTATGGAGAATAACTTGCCCAAGGAGATTTCAAACATCAATAAAGAAGTCCAACTGACAAAAGGCAATTCCAACTCCGAAATTCAAGGTCCTGTTACATGAGGTGAACCCATCAATAAGGAAAGAAACCGTCTAGGGTGTTTCTCATGCTCCCACGTTCCCATCTACCATTAATGATGAGATTAATGTCAATAATGATGGAGATTTCAAAAAATAGGGAGTAACTATCAAACTGATCCAAATCAACACCGGATTGAATCGGTCCAACCATTCAAGATGAACCACTATGTTGGAATGTCCTCTATCATTCAAAGCTCATCTATACCAGGTCAATCATGTATGGTCTCCTCTCTTAATCATCAACATAGTTTCAATGACCTAATCAAGGCCCAAAATCCACTCAAAGAGAGGGGGGGGGGCTAAAATTAGAGTTCTTGATTTTGAGCTTCCCCTGAAAAAGAAAAGTCTTAAAATTGGGGAGAACTCTAAATCAAATAAGAGGAAGAAAATTATCATCACCAAGAATAAAGAAAAGAAGGATGATTATGGCTTAATCAACATCAACAATGGGTTAGCGGCTGCCCCACAATAGCTACATGCGTTATGAAGATACTATCTTGGAACTGTCGTGGTTTGTGTAGTGACCCAACAATTCTAACACTCAAATCAATACTACACTCCACCTAGGCATCAATTACGTTTCTTTCAGAAATTAAGTGCTCAATCAATAGTTTCCAAAAGGTAGTTAGACGCTTGGGTGATATTAATCACTTTATGATTCATTCAATGGGATACTTAGGTGGTTTATGTCTCCTCTGGAGAGACGATGTGAAGCTGCAAATCATCTATCATTCTACTAATGTAATAATTGCAATTATCTTAAATGAAATAAACATGATTTCCTAGTATCTTGTGTGTGTGTATAGAAATCCAAAAAAATCAAAAGAAAAGTTATTTAGAATGAAATCAAACAATTTACAATTTGCATCAACAAACCTTGGTGCTATATCAAAGATTTTAATTCAATCGTTAGCTCCAAAGAAAAGGTTGATGGGACCACTTTGCTGGACCAACACTACCATGAATTTAAGGAATTGATCAACTCATGTGGACTCATAGACTTGGGTTATTCAGGCTTAGCGTACACATGGTCCAATAGAAGGAGAGCACAATCCAACATTAGAGAAAGGCTTGACTGGGCCTTATCTAATTACACATGGAGATTGGAATATCCTAATGCATCTGTTCTACACTTGCCAATGATCAACAGTGATCATGCTCCAATTCTTCTCAATTTGGATAAATCCAAAAGAAAAATGAGATCACCCATTTGGAATTGAAGCGATGTGGTTCATTGATGAGTCCTTCAAGAATACAGTTGATTAAGCTTGGAACAAAGTGTCTGAACAACATATTATTGAAAAATTTAGGCTTCAAGGGCGACATCAAACGTTGGAGTAAGCAGAAGTTTGGCAACATCCAACTTGAAATCCAGAAGACCAAGAAAGAACTCCTAAATGTTCAGATGGTTGCACCTGATGAAGATAATATTGGAAGAGAAAAGCTATTGGTTGACAGACATAATGATCTTATCAAAAGAGATGAAATCTATTGGATGCAAAGATCCAGGCTCTCATGGATCAGGGAATGAGATAAAAATACAAGGTTTTTCCACATCTCCACTTTCAATAAAAGGAGAAAGAACAAAATCAACTCTATCAGAATGCCATCTGGTGAATTTTCTATTGATGAAAAGGAGATCAACAGGACCTTCACTTAGTATTTCAACTCAATTTTCTCATCTAACCATCCCATCCCTATAGATAAGGAATTCACATTCATTGACAAACCAATCTCAAGAGAGGAAAATGAGCATCTAGAGGCTATACCAATTATGGAGGAAATCAAGGAGGCATTGAACTCTATGGGTTCTCTTAAAGCCCTTAGACCTGATGGAATCTCTGCAATGCTCTACAAGAAATTGTGAGATTTTACTGATAATGACTTAGTCATGCTTGTTCAATAGACATTCAAAGATAACTACATTCTAGAGGAAATCAATAAAACTTAAATCGCTTTTATCCTAAAGAAAGATGTGGTTGAGACTCCGGTTGATTACAGACTAATATCTTTGTGCAATGTCAAACATAAGCTGATTACTAAGATCATTGCCAGAAGGATCAAACTTCTTCTAGACATATTGATCTCACTTGATCAAGGAGCTTTTGTACCATGGCGGCAAATTTTAGATAACATCATTATTGCTCAGGAAATTTTTCATTCTATGAAATCTATGCGAGGAAAAAATGGAGGATTTACCTTAAAGCTAGATATGGCGAAAATATATGACAGACTGGAATATGATTTTATCAGTGCGGTTCTAAAAGGTTTTGGCTTCCAGAACAAAACCCATGACTTAATCATGTCAGGAATAAGATGAACACAATTCTCTATTCTCATCAATGGGAACTCAGAAGGAAACATTTCTCCATCTCGTAGAATCAGACAAGGCTGTCCACTTTTTCTATATATATTTATCCTTTGTTCTGAAGTATTATCATGCCTGAGAAATACGATGGTTGACCAAGGTAACTACAAAGGCATCAGAATCAACAGGTACACACTAAAGATTTCACAATTAATGTTTGATGATGACCTTCTGCTATTTGGAAGGACTAATATGCAGGCTGTAGAAAATCTCAAACTCACTTTGGAGACTTATGAGAAATGGTCGAGTCAAAAGGTGTACTATGCAAAATCAACTCTGTTCTTCACCAGGAATACTAGCGAAGAAAGGAAGACTGAGCTTATCAATTTCTTTGGTATTCAATTGATGAGAAAAGACGACAGATAAAAAAAAAAGGCGACCTAGTGCATGAGGCTCCCGCTAATGTGGGGTCTAGGGAGGGCAAGATGTATGCAGCCTTACCCCCATTTCGGAGAGGCTGTTTTCGTGACTTGAACCTGCGCCACCAAGGACGCTAACGGTAAGCCTTACTGTGGGGCCAAGCCGCCCTTTCATGAGAAAAGACGACAGATATCTTAGCAAATTTCTCCTATAGAAAGATACTGGAAGGGACACTTACGATTTATTGCTTAAAAAATATCAATCCAAACTGAAAGGTTAGAAATCCAAACTATTATCCCATGTTAGTAAAACCACCTTGATCAAATCAGTGTTGGCATCCATTCCATGTTACCATATGGCTATCAACCTCATTCCTGGATCCATTTGTAAACAAATCAATAGTCTTCAAAGAGATTTTTGGTGGGGGAAACAAGAAGGTAAAGGTACGCTATATTTGAAAGCATGAAATACTTTTCAAGAGAAAAAAAAGAAAACGAAGGTTTTCGAATTAGAGAAATGGAAGCTGTTAATAATGTTTTAGTGGCGAAATTGGGATAAAGGTTTATCAAAAACCCTGATGACAAATGTGTTAAATTACTAAAGACAAGATACCTAAGAAAGTCAAGCCTCTGGGAGATGAAACAAACCAAATTAATATCATTCATATGGTGAGCTATTCTTAGTAGCAGGGATCTACTTAAAGATGGAATTTACTAGTCAGTTGTAACTAGACACAACATCAATATTTGGGAAGACCTCTGGATCCCTGGTGTTCCATTTCATAGAATCTTTGAAAATATCACAGGATCCCCAAAGAAGAAAGTAGCTGAATTCATTGATCAATCCACTCGTAGACAGAGGACAAATATTCTAGTAGAAATATTCCCTACACATGTGGTAGAAGCTATACGAAAAATCCATGTATGTAAAGTGAACATGCTTGACAATGACTATCCAATCTGGACTCTCACCCATTTTTTACGTAATTTTTCCACTAAATCTGTATATACTCAATTCACCAAGAAAAATGCTTCATCCTCTACTAATCTGGACTCCAGCTCTAGTAAAATATTCAAGGCACTATGGAAACTCAAAAGCATTCCTCCATGCGTTGTTATATTCATTTGGAGATGCTTATACAATGCAACTGTTATAAAAGAGAAGCTTTACAAGTTTATCAACACAATGGACCCATCATGCCCATGCCCTTTTTGTATGAAGGAAAAGGAAACAATTGATCATTTGTTTTTCAATTGTGAATTTTCACAATCAGTCTGATTTGGTTGCTCTTTGGGTCTTAGGACCTGCGACAATAGGTCTTTTAAGGATTGGATTGGGGATTGGTGCGACTTATTGCTTGATACATATGTCTTCAGTATGGGTGCTCTCATCATATGGTTCATCTGGAAAGCTAGAAATGAGTTAATTTTTAATAGAATCCCCCCTTCTGCCAGCTCTATCATTCACAAGGTATCCATGATGTTTAATGAAATCCATCTAGCACTAAATAACCTGGATGGAAGTGGATCTAATGAAAGTGTTCGGCCTACTCACAACAATGACATCATGATCTCCAATTGGTCCCCACCTCCACAAGGATATATCAAAATAAATGTGGATGGAGCTACTAGACTAGTTGGAGCTACAACAGCAATTTTAGAGATCAAATGGGAAAACTCATTGAAGGTTGATCCAAAAATATTGTTGGAGGCACAACGGAGGAAACAAAAGCATTGGGATTTGTATTAGGATTACAACTTGCTATTAAGATCGAAGCCAGTGATTTCATCATTGAAAGCGATTGCCAATCGATCACCAATCTCTTACAGGAAATGAATGTCAAACCACCATGGAAGATAGCAAAGATTATTCAAGATTGTCGGAGTCTTCTAAGCTCTACAACTATGATTTCATTTGTCCCTAGGAGCTATAACAAGGTGGCTCATCATATGGCTACAACCGCAGCTAAGGAACAAATAGAGGGCACATGGAGCTTTGACTCATTTGTTGATGTTCTGAAATCCATTTCTCTGTCTAAAGAGCAGCTTGTAATCCATTTTGATAATTAAACTGAGTGTATGCTCCTTACCAAAGAATAAAAAAAAAGAAAAATAATTGTAGTATAAATTTTAATGAGTTCATTACAAACAGTCACCTCATGGCTACAAATGCCTTGAGAAACTCAAATGGAATGATTACATTACAGGTGGCTGCCAAACTGGCTATAATAGATTGATTTTCAATTATCACCAAAATATGAATGATAGCATAAATCATTTTATTTTATAAAAAAACATAAGATTACTTCATTTCTAATTTTAGTTAACAAAACAATATAAATCTGAATGAGCTCATTTTGAACAAGACCATCGACATCATTGTCTACAATGATCACAAAGGTGGTCACCCCAGGAAGAACTCCTTGGCAGAGTCAGGATATCCGGTGTCTCTGTCCCCTTCTCTGAGTCCCAAGCTACAGTCCAATGCTATCCACTTGAGAAGAGGGGCCTCTTCTCTCACATTCGTGGCGATATTGTCCTAAAAATCTATGCCACTCTAGATCACTTCTACTTAGGACCCCCACAATCTGATGCCACAGGTGCTGGTGAGCCCCCCCTACAGGAGCTCCACACTAATAATCTCAAGGAAGGTATCAAGATCAAAGACAAGAAGAAAAAGAAATAGAAAATCAAGTCCTTTTACTCCATTGGAACTAAAACTAGTGCCCCTGCTTCACCTCCATTGTTCTCTGGCTTTGGGTTTGAATCCCATGAAATGAAGGATAAAGCAAGCACATTAGAAACCAGAAGTGATTTTGCTTGTGCTGGTCAGGCTACTGCAATGACATGAAAGACCACATGGAAATCCCAGCACATGACACGTCCTTCCCCTCTCTCTCTCTCTCTTTCTCTGTGTGTGTGTGTGTGTGTGTGTGTAGGCCTGACATATGTATCATATGTGATATATATTGATATGCTCATCCCTTGCCCCCATCCATGTTGGCTTGCTAGAAATCTGAGCTGTTTTGAACAAAGTCACCTTCCATAGTCCAATGGATTTGGAGCTTAAGTTTTGACAAGTACATCCAACATCTCGATCTACAATGTATGGGATTGTTTGTCCTCTTACTGTACATGTGAATTGTAACAAGTAAAAACTGATTCATTGAAACCAGCTGTTGTTTGACTTGTATCAAACTCTGTTCTTATCAGCTATATAACTGCAACCACCATCTTTGCATTTTTCTTTCGTATAGTCCTAATTTGACAAGTTCTATGGAGTTCATTCAATATTTCTAATAGACTTTTCTCTTGTTTCTCTTATTAGTTTGTTTTTTTTAGTATATAAATGCCGTTTTCTTTTTACAACTGCACTAAGTTGTCTAAATAGTATAATCCTATCTTATACTCCGTTCTCATAATTACTTCTTATAGTTCTTTTGTTGAATTTCTGAATCCCCAACATCAAACTAATGTTTACACGGTTATACATTTAGTAAAAACTGTCCCCTTAAGTGTTTTGAATGTCTTTGAGAGCTCATTCATTGGAGACTATACTAAAGAAACCTCTCCAAAAACATCAGGACTTCTTATTCTGTTAAAACTTCCCTTATCATATATATATTGAGTCAAAGGAGTATATCAAGTTAGCAACTTGGCAGAGTTGGGTATATTTTGGAGTCAACAACATGATTTGACTTGCTAGGCTTTGGAGTGGAGTCAACTTGGATGAATCATAGTCAAATCAGCTGAGTCAAGAAGTCAACTTATTGATTCAGCAAATGATGCTACTGGACATATAAGAAGGGTTACAATTCTGCCCCAAAAACGAAGGTAACAATGGAAATAAAATTCAGCTAAAAAATGAACGCAATTGTCATGGAGTTTTTAGGATATTTATCTATGTGAAAATAATATGTGGGTTACCATGTTTCTTCTGTTATATAGCTTTATAAAAATAAAATTTTGATTCCCATGAGAGGAAACAACTCGGCATAATTGAGGAGAGAGATTGGAATTATAAGCATAGTTCAGAGGAAAGGATGAAATTTGCAAGGAAATAAATGATGATTTTCAAATGGGTTAAGCTCAATTAATTATTAGGCTGTCCACTAATTCCGACCAACACCCAAACACCTTTCGTAGGACAAATGTTGTCCAATATAAACCCTTTAGGTCTAATCTGGTTGCCATGAAAAGATTTTCTCATGACAAAATTTTCTCAAAAAAATATTTTAAAGCTGTCTGATTGCCATGACAAGTTGGTTTTTTCATGTTTTTCTTAGGATTCTTTTCTTTGCTTTTCTTGTGGAATTTTGTTTTCTATTCTTTTCTTTTCTTTTCCACACAATTCATGGCAACCAGACTGGGCCTTATGTGGTTTCATAATTAATAGTTGGAGAGCGGAGATAGCATCCCTTGATCACCTGGAAGTGTGTAAAAATATTCTATTTAATTCTCAAAACATCTTTTAAATCAAGTTACAAGAATGAATGCTGCTGATCACTACCAGGTTTCATTTAGAGTAACTTAAATTTAGGGCAGTGGTCATTTTGTCAAGTAATGGGAGACAAATTATGAACCACGAAATACCAAACTGATTTTGGAAAGCAAAATATTCCTTCATGCTAACATACTCCTAGACAAATAGCTCCAAATCTGCCATACCTATTCCATTTCAATTGGCTTTTTGTCTATGGAGGAGAGTGGTTATACACAGGTAGATGTTGCTCTGTCTGCTGGTTTTCTAGTGTACTTATAAGTTATAACAGATATCTGTATAATGGTGAGGATCAAGTGCTTTTTATAATGAAGAGTTGGCATTCAGGTTGTTAAGATTTGACAATGTTGACCAAAGCAGATATCAGAATGACTGATAATATACACGAATAAAGAACTTTCTGTAGGAACAAAGAACAATGAATTTTGGTCTGCTAGTTTCTGAACATGTGCTCTGGTAAGCTGAGTTGCTTCCATTAGCTGAACTATATCGGAGACATTAGTAGCCTTAACTAGAGAAAGCATCTATTCTCATTCACGGTTCCACCAATAATCTGTTTATGGCACATTTGAGCATAGATCAATTTCCAATTGGCATACAGAAGAATTTTGGAAGGTCACAAAACGGAAAAGAGAAAAATGAGACAAAGGAAATAAAACGAGAATAGAACCTTGACTACTGTTTTTCTTGCCTCTCCAGTGATCATACTCTCATTCACATGGCTCTGACCCCTTTTAACAACCCCATCAACATGAACCTTTTCCCCTGGAACATTCTTGATTACATCATGTTTTTTGGTGTCAGTTGACTTCTTATTTCCATCTTTGAGGTCATATTTCCATCCCCATCCAAAGTAGATATGAGCTGTATCCAGAGCAAGGTCTATCAGCTTCATTACCAAAGCATCTGATGTCTTCCTTTAGTCAAACCCTGTAAATATTTTCCTAATAGAATAAACTATATTAACATACCCCTGATCTCAAAGATGTCTGAGAAGGCTACAAGGTCTTCTAATATTAACGAAGAGGACTCGGGTCTATGTTAAACTACATTAATGTGCTATAGTTTGCAAAAATTAAAATTTCCAACCCAAATTGGTTGGAGTTTTATATTTTTCATGTACATGTCATGTTTTGAGGATAGTTTCACATTAATGTATTTTAACTCACTGTAGGGGATGATCCAGACTCACTGGAGAGAGATCATGCTAGCATCAGTCAAGATGGTCTGTCTATAGTCAAACTGGAGATGATTTCAACCCAGTAACAAAATAGAAAACTAGCTAGGGTTTCTTAAATCAGAGAGCAGGCTAGAGTTCTTTTGTTGAACTTCTGAATTTCCAACATCAGCTAATGTTTACACGGCTACATAACAACAACAACAACAAATCTTACTCCAGCTACCACCAATCTTTACACGACTATACAAAAGTTTTAACAAGTGTACCAATTTTCCAAAAATACCTAGTTATTATTCATTAGATAATAAAATAACTCTGACTACTATAAAATGGATAGTGTATGCTATGTACTCTGCTTTGAAGAAATAATGGCCATTGAAAAATTTTTTTTTTTTTTTTTCTAAGTTCTAAAAGAATTTAGTCTTGTGCCACGACAGTGATTCTTAAAGAATTCACTTCAAATATTCACTGAGATTAAAAATCTCTCTCTCAGAGACTAAAAGTCAAAAGGTTTTCAGCAGTTTAAAGCTCCAGTATCTGGCATGTTCGACTCCAACTTATCTAGGATACGATGCCAAAGTTTTTCGGGAAAAATTACAGTTACTGCTACAGTACTCTTAAAAGGAATCTGCTACAGTACATGAACAGTAGCCCACCAACGCTACAGGAACCTGACAAAAGTCCAAACAGTAAAAGGTGAACAGAAAAAGCTTATCGTGTTCAAATAGTAAGAGGAATCTTTCTGGACCCTTCCGGACTTCAATCAAATTCAAGTCTGCGGACTTCAAAGAGCTTCAATTTCGCTTCTTCAGATCTATAAATAGAGGCTTTCCCTTCCATTGTAGATCATCAAAAAAAAAAAAAAAAAATTTCTAGAGCTTTCTTTGTTTTCTTTGAGTGTTTGTTTGAGAAGTACTTGAGTGAGTTGTAAGTGTGAAGTCTTTCTATTACTTAGAGTTTGCTTCCACCCTTCTGCATTGTAAGTTTCCTTTTGTTTATACTTTCTTTTCCTCTTTGTAATTGCTTTGTAATAGTTTAGCAATATAGTAAAGATTCTGCTGTAATATTTGAAGTGAATTCTTTAAGAATCACTGTTGTGGCACAAGCCTAAATTCTTTCAAAACTTAGAAATTTTTTTTTACATGACATGTATCTAGTCAAACTGTAGAAACGAAAGGAAGAAATAAAACAGGAAGAAAAAAACGAAGCACTTGAAACTTACATAAAGAGCTTGAATTGAAAATCTCCAAAAGCTGGAAGAACTTCTATCAAACACCATTCTCAATTATATCTAATGATTTTCTTTCCGTTTATGGTGAGGGATGGAATCTGTTTGCTTTAAATTTATCAGGCATCTGAGCAAACTCCAATTCCTTGAGTGTAGTCACATGCTGCAATCCGTCTGGAACCATCTTCATTCTATAGCACCTGACAATTTTCAAACGCCTAAGACTAGGCATTGCTCCTTCCTCTATTTTCCACTCCTCTAGACTATAAAAATACAAAAGTTCCAATTCTTTGAGCCGAGGAAACCCTTGTGCAGTACAGACCATTCTCCTTCCCGTAAATGCGTCACAGGATTGAAAACAACGAAAGGAAGAAGAAATGTCAGAGAAGAATGTGCTCGCCTTCATCAGGCGATTCTCTATTTATACTTGATGAGTTACATAACTATAACCGATTACATTTAGATATACACGTCATCAATTCTGTTAAGTTTTCTGTTTCAATACAACCTCCTCTCTCAGTATAACCCAGCATGCTTCATAACTAACTCATGTATCCTTCATAAGCTTATGGTAGGTAGGACCCTAAACTTGGTTCTAAACGGATTAAATTTAGGCAGTCTTTGGCATGTAATCTGGTATTATTAGGATTGCAATCTGTGACCGGAATCATAATATCACAATCCCAAGA
>JAOXJP010191083.1:0-12253 GCA_025762735.1 Platanus orientalis | reverse complement strand
GTGAAGATCTTTCTTCTTTTCTCTATATTTTTCCATCAATCGCCGAAGCAAGAAAATAGCTTCAATTGTTGATCTCCTAGGCATAAATCCAAATTGATTGTCAGACACTTTAGTTTCACATCTTAGTCGATGTTCAATCACTCTCTCCCATATTTCATTGTATGGCTCATAAGCTTGATCCCACGATAATTGGTGCTAACCTATTTACCAAAAAAAAAATCATGCTAACCTGATACTAAAGAAGCTCGGGTAATCCACTAACGGTCACCAATGAACTCCAAATGACCTTTTGTATGTCTGCACATGTAGGTAGGTCTTTTCCTTTCTCTTGGACTGCAACTCAGGTCTAAATCTAAGGGAGAGCGACAGAGTTGAGTATCCAAGTAGAGTTGGGTATACTATGGCCTCTAAATGGTATTCGTTAGAGAAAGGGAGGATCAAAGGAATTGGGCCTACAAGAATGAGGGATTTCTCCTCCTTTCGTTAGAGAGGGAGGTGAGCATCCAACGATCTCCTCCTCTTAATCATTCCATTCTTGTCTTTAGTTCCAAAAAGACAAACACTCTCCCACCCTATTTTTTAGTCTAGATTCATTTATTTGATTAACTTAGTACTTTTAAGTGTAAAATTATATTATATTATTTTATTTTATTCTATATTTTAGCCTTTGATTGAGGTGGCTGATTAGGGATGAAATGGGATTTGAAGAAATAGTGACATGGAGGTGTGCAATAGAATGGGGGTGAGGTGGCAGCAGTTAAAGGTGTTTTATTTTTCCATTTAAGTCAAATTGGTTTCATAGTAACAACAAGGTAAATGGGAGAGATTAGGGGCTAGGATGTTATTTGTGTAGATTAGGTAAAGCGCTCCATGGTGAAGATTAATCGGACATGTTTGGTTACAAAAGAATCATACCAAAGATGGTGGGGGGAAATCAGGAATAGTGTGGGACCCGTTCCTTAATGGTTCAAATTAGGTAAAAGAGGAAATTGGTTTGGTGGGTTAATGGGTTGCACTCAATGGGCCTTTCCATAGACACGGGTTTGGGTTTGGGCTTGGGTGGTGCACTTACTGGACATAAAATTGGGCTGGATTTAGGTGATGTTTGGGTACTAGTTTAAGTAGTGTCCAAACATGGGTTTTAGCCAGGTTAGGAATGGGTTTAGGCTTAGGGTTTTTTTTTTTTGCATTTTGCATTTTGCAGTATTCCATAATTTGGTATATTGATGCTAAATTCCTTTATTCCAAAATTTGGAACTTGGATCAATACTCCACTTTGGCTAAATCGGTCGCTTTAAATGTCATGGTAGCACCCACTTTTCTATTCAAAATTTTAGAATACATGATTGGATAGTCAGGATTCGATATAGTGCGATGAAGAACTTAGGAAAGGGCTCTAAAGGTTATAACCAATACTCTAAGGTTTCATGGCCTTTCAGATTCATCGATAGTGTTTGATCATCTAAGGTGTACTTTGCTCAAAATTTGAAAGATTTCAAATCTAAGGCCAGGATTCACTAAGACTTGATATGTCGAATTTTGACAATTAGACCCTCAATTTTAAGGTTTCAGGACATTCTGAACATATCTGCGATATCAAATTAATCATTTGAGATCCACCAAAACTTGATTTAATGGATTTTGACAATCAAATACTCCATTTTAGGGTTTGGACCATTTCAGACACATCTATGGCATTTGATTGGTTATTTGATGCTCGTACATTGATATATGATGATATACCTTTGGATGAGATAGTTGTTGTCAAAATCATAATTTTAACCTAGTTGTTGTCAAAATCGAAGAAATCATTTAGGAGATAGAAGATTGGTAGAAAAGATAGGAAGATGATGAAGTGGGTCTTGAAAGATCTTTAAAAAAAATGAGGGATTGGAGTGTCAAATTAGGAAAGAATGGGAATGGCTTAAGAGTGAGAGGTTATCTAATCACCTTGGTTTTTTAGGATGACTATCCATTCTAGGGAATCGGTGTTGTTCATTGAAAGAAAAATATTGTACCTTGGGCCAAAATTAGGTGTTGACACATACAAAAATATTAAATTCAAAATACTCAAAATAGCCCGTATAAACTCATCAAATTTGAGTATGGGTTGTTTGGTGTTCCACATCATTCTCCCTTGGTTTGAAAAAACTCAACCTTGAGTTTTATAGTGATGAAGGACCAAAACCATTGGATGCCTCTGAGGGCTAAATCATGTAGCACGTCCTTCACAATGAATTATCTGACACCAAACTTTCTTTGTAATTGACTCCATTTATATGTCTTAGAAAAAGCTCATAGTATGTTTCCTCCACTCTTTTCTCCCTTTTTGATGCAGCATCATTGGCATGGTTGGATAAGGCCTATCATTTGTGAAGGCCTAAGCCAAAGTCTAAAAAGTACTAATTGAGGGGGTACCACTTGTAAGGGGTTCTTTGTAATAAGGCCTTTTGACCAGGTGTTTATTTAGAATTAGTTTTGTTTTTAATGATTTAGCCATTTTTATTTTATTCAAGAAGTAGTTTATAATTTTAGTAAGTTTTGTTTTGGTTGTAAGCCTTTAAAAGGCCACCTCCATCCCCTTCCACGACATCATGAATAAAAGAAGTATTTTGATTTGAACTGGAAACTCCTAAGGCTGGTCAAGTACACCACGTATTCTCCCTCTATCCCTCGTGTTTCTCTTTCTCTCTTTATCTCTCATGTTTTTCTTTCCCCCATACTTCACAACGACACCTTCTTCTTCTTCTCTACTCTTCTACTTTATTCTCCCATCTTCTTCTTTCTTCTACTCCTTCTATCTTTTTTCTAACAGTTTTCTTCCTCTTTCTACGTCTTCTATTTCATTCTTTGCTGAAATAGTTCTTGAATTGAAGAATCAAAGGCTGGAAGTCAAGAACCTACAATTAGAGAATTCTTAGCCATATTATTGGAGCAATTGTAGACCACCAATCATGTATTTCTTCTTCAAAATTTTCAGATATTGATATCTAATCAAACCCCTCTTTAATCCCTAATTTTCTGCAAGCTACTTTACTAGTGTTATCATTTTCTTAAACTCAGCTCATTTTATAGAATTTTCTAGCAACACCAATCTTGAAATTGCCCCCTTCTAATCATCCCCTTTTCTTATTTTGATTATTGGGTTTTGTTTTTCGTTAATCAAGATTCAAAAGCCCTCAAATGGCATAAAAATTTTCCTAGTATTTTGGGTTTAATTGAACATTTTCAGAGGTACTTTTATGAATTTTCTGGGAATTTTCTTAGATCTGAAAATTTTAAATTTCAATATCTCTTGGAGTATAAGTCCAAAATTCACGAAATTTTAACCCTAGGTTCTTGTTGCTGATCATAAGATACACTGAAATTTCATAATTTAATGACATGTCAGAATGGTATTTTCGTAATTCTCTCAAAATCAAGAAAATTGCAATAGAAAAATTACAATTTTTCCCTTAGTCCAAAATGTCCAGATTTTAATTTTTGATTTATTTTTTTATTATTTGGGATTGTTTACCATCAATTTTTACATCAATTTGCATCAAAGCCAGGTTAAATCAGCTAGTTCTAACTAGTTGAGGTCTTGACACCTTTTCGAAACTGACTCAGCTCCTTTTTGAACTATTCTTGGGTCTCTTCTGCATCTGCATTGAGTTACACCAAGAGGATTAGCAACAATGACTTGATTGTTGATATTATGAAGCAAGCAAGGGATTTGGAAGCCACAAAAGTGGATTTTAACTCCAAGGTGGACAAACTTGAAGCTAAACTTGACTCCAAATTTGCTGATATGCAATCACAATTCGATAAAATTATGGTGACTATCCAAATCAAAAGGAAAAGAGCCAATGCATGCAGTGGGTTCATCCAATTCTATTCCACTTCCAAGTCAGCAAACTGAGGTCCCCATTCATGATAACTCATACACTTTGCAGTAACAGGTGGTCACACCCAGAAGAGAGGTTAATAATAGAGATTCAAATCAGTTAATCTTTATCAACCATGATTTTGATAGACATACCAAACTTTAGTGGTGAGCACAACACCGATGCATTCTTGGATTAGAAACATCGCATGAAGGTTTGCTTTAAATGGTATGACATGCCAAAAGAATGTAAGCTTCAGTTTGCAGAGGCTAAATTAACTAGGATAGGTAGGATTTGGTGGACATCATATAAGAAAAGCTATGCTAAATCAAACAATGGAGAACTTACTCCTTGGGGTGAGATGAAGGTAGCCATGAAGAAGCGGTTTGAACCACGAGATTTCAAACAGAGAGCTCACATACAGTTGAACTAGTTCTAATAATTGATCGCTCGAGTAGGAATCGGATGGAATGATAAGATACTAGTGGCCATATATAGACAGAGTCTACATTCTCAAATATCTCACGATCTATGTTATCATTATTACCCTTCTATAGATGATGTTATTCAGATAGCATATCAAATAGAGGATAACATGAATCTCCATTCTTCCAAGAAGCCTTTCGTGGAGAATGCCCCTAGCAACATGGGGTAGCGTGGAATTCTTCAATAAGGTTAAGATTGAAGTGGACTCTGGCTAAAACACAAGATTCCAGATGGATAGATGGTGCTCCTTCAGACCTCTTATGCTCGAGGCTCCGCAAATTTTCTAGATTGCTAGAAATAAGGAAGCTAAAGTTTGTGATTACTGGTCGCATCTCCCTAATGGTGGAGCTTGGAATGTTGACCTGAGAAGAAGACTAAATAATTGGGAGATTGAGGAAATGGGCTCTCTGATAGGAATAATTGATCCTATCTACTTGAATATGGAAATAGAAGACCGGTTAGTTTGGGACTGTACCAATAATGGTCGTTTTTCTGTCAAGTCTTACAGGTAGGCTCAGTGGTTGGGCACTGATTCTATTAATGTGTGGAAGAAGATCTGGAGGTTAAAATTTCCCTCCAAGGTAACTTTTTTCCTTTGGTCGGCGGCTTGAGGTCGTCTACCTATCATTGACTTTCTCGAGAGTAGAGGGATGATCATTCCCAATGTATGTCTCCTTTGCCTTCAAGAAGCAGAAAGTATTGATCATTTATTTATTCACTGTCCGTTCTCCACAGAGGTTTGGAATGGCCACTTGAGAGAAATCGGTTTGGCTTGGGCTTCTCCCAAGAACTTTTCAAGCTTGATCCTATCCTGGAGGTTATCCAAAGCTCAGAAGAAAGGGAGGATTCTGTGGAATTTGTTGTGCACTACAACCTGTTGGTGTATCTGACTAGAAAGAAATCAGAGGGTGTTTGAAGGGTATGCAGAACTAACACTAAATATTATCAAGAAAGCAAAAGACTTGACTTGTTTATGGGGTATTAATTACAATCTTGGGGAGAATTATTCGGTGGTTAATTCCAAAAGGATTTGGTGTAATCTTTTCATGTAATGTCTTTCTTCGCTTTTCTTGTTGTGGTTCTACTTATTTTGTTGTCTTTGTGGATTTCTCATCCCTTTTCTCTTAATGAAATTTTATTTTTCAAAAAAAAAACATGGGGTATAATGGTAGTAATTCCTCTAGTAGGCAGGTTAGTAAGACAAAGACTTAAGAGTGTGAAGCCATCATCTCTCAGGCCTAATCGCCAATTTTCTCCTTCTAAATCACAAGGTCAAGAAGGTTTTACATCCAGGCCACGGTCAGATCAGTGCCACATGTGCAAGGGTTATGGGCATCATCAAGCCCAATGTTCAAATTGATTTATAGGGCTAAACAAGACACTCCTAATGATGCTATGATCCTTGAAGCCAAGGATGAATTAGCAGACCAAGTTAATGAATCAAATGAGGATAGACCCATAAATGTGCTTCGCCCTCTTCTTTCTACTCATGTTGAAGAAGATTGGCGTCATAACAATATTTTTCAGACTCAAATTCAATGGCCAAGCTTGCTCTATGGTCATTATGGGAGCTGCTGCACAAATGTAACAACTGAAGAAGCTGTGAAAAAATTAGGTCTGAAAACTGAACTGCATCCCAATCCTTACAAGGTTGCATAGCTTAACAACACTAGTATGAAAGTCCACGAGTGATGCTTAGTCACATATGCTATTAAAGGATTTATTGACAAAGTGTAGTATGACATCTTTCCTCTTAAAGTGTGTCACATCCTTCTTGAACGACCATAGCTATTTGACAAAAGGGCATAACATTATGGCTACAATAACATATATACTTCTAAGCACCACAATACATTGATGAAGATGGTTCCAAGCAAGGATTTTACTCCCCTAAAGCTCAAGAAAATGGTTAGATCTTTCCCTTTACAACGTAGGTCTTATGGTGGTAAAGCAATCCTTGGCCCTCCTCCTAAACTCAACGGAGTTAAGTTTTCTAAGATTGGGGGGAGGAGTTGATGCAGTATCATTGGCATGGTTAGATAAGGCTTATCCTTTGTGGAGGCCTAAGTTTAAGCCTATGAAGCACTAATTGTGAAGTGGGGGGGTACAAGTTGTAAGGAGTTCTTTATGATAAGGCCTTTTGGCTAGGTGTTTACTTAAAATTAGTTTTGCTATATAATGATTTAGCAATTTCCATTTTATTTAGGAAGCAATTTCTAATTTTAGCAAGTTTTGTTTTGATTGTAAGCCTTGAAAAAGCCATCCTCACCCCCTTACATGACATTATGAATGAAAGAAGTATTTTGATTTGAATTGGAAACTCCCAAGGTTGATCGTGTGGACCACGTATTCTCCCTCTATCTCTCGTATTACTTGTTCTCTCTCTATCTCTCAAGTTTTTATTTCCCTCATACCTTATGACGACACCTTCCCTACTTCTACTTTATTCTCCCATCTTCTTTCTTCTACTCCTTCTTCTATCTTTTTTCTAATAGTTCTCTTCCTCTTTCTTCTTCTTCTATTCCATTCTCTCTTGAAATAGCTTCTTGAATTGAAGAATCAAAAGTTAAAAATCAAGAACCCACTATTAGAGAATTCTTAGCCATATTATTGGAGATATTGCAAAGCACTATTCAAGTATTTCTTCTTCAAAATTTTCAGATATTGATTCTTAATCAAACCCCTTTTTAATCCCTAATTTTCTGCAAATTCTTTTACTGGCTTTATTCTTTTTCTTGAACTCATCTTATTTTACAAAATTTACTGGCAGCACCAATCTTAAAATCGCCCATTATAATCGTCCCCTTTTCTTGTTTTAATTATTGGGTTTTGTTCTTCATTAATCAAGCTTTGAAAGCCTTAGATGGCATAAAAGAAACTCCTAGTATTTTGGGTTTAATTGAAACTTTTCAAAGGTACTTTTCTATATTTTCTAGGAATTTTATTAGATCTAAAAATTTAGTATCTCTTAGAATATAAGTCCAAAATTCATGAAATTTTAACCCCTAGGTTCCTGTTATTGATCAGAAGACACCCTAAAAATTTCATAATTTTCGGACACGTCATAGTGGTATTTTCGTAATTTTTCCAAAATGTATAAAATTACAATTTTGCCCCTGATACGAAATTTCCAGATTTTAATTTCTGATTTATTTTTGTATTATTTGGAGTTGCTTCCCATCAATTTCTGCATCAACTTCTGGCCTTTTTCTCCATCTTTTCTCTGTCTTTCTTGGCTCTTTTCTTCATCACCCCTCTTCTTTAATTATCTATTCTCTTCTTTAGCTTTCTTTGGGACATATTAAGTGTATTGGGGTAACCCTAGCCCTTTTTCTTGAAGCCCTATAATCTTCCCTCTATTCCTCAACATCGTCGGTGTCATCTCCCGCATCACTTTTCTTCTGACCTTATATATACTCTAAACTATTGTCCTGCCATACATGCACGTACACCATTCTTTAAACTATAACAGATTCCTTAGTCTTCAAATTGGGTTGGTTGATAAAATCATAAAACTCAGTAAAGGTTGGTATGGCTTGTATGTGAAAGTGCTTAACCCATTGCCATATCTGACTACAAATCAGTCTCTCAAAAATAATAGCTGTACATGTGGTGCCTAGTGCTCCAGGCTGGACCAAGTCTTTGGTTGCTGCCATATCTGAGAGATCTCCTGGTTCAGAAACCAAACTGCACAGATTGTCTTACTTGTCCAAACTTCTTAAATTTTCTGAACCTTGTGCCATGTTTTATCTCACCACCAAAATAACCTGTGGATTGGATATTCATGATCATCCATTCAATTAATATTTGAGCTAAGTTTACACCAGAAATGTTGTAAAGTTTTCCATCAAGTCTCTTATTAATTTGTTTGTTCTGAACTTCTGCTTCAATGAAGCTCTCTCTCTCTCTCTCTCTCTCTCTCTCTCTCTCTCTCTCTCTCTCTCTCTCTCTCTCTCTCTGTTGCTATCACTTACATCATATGCTAATTATTACTCTCCTGTACTAACTCGTTGTGTAGAGGGTACCCAAATGTCAAATTTTCTAATTATAAAATTTAAAAATTAAGGCTGGTCTATAATTACCCACTTGTAAAAGAACCACCCTTGCCTCTCCAAGTATTCTTTTCCCAAATAAGTTGTCACAACAAGGGGGATGAACTGATTGGACAATCCAAATTGACTAAACCACAAATCAGGAGTCTATGACAAATTTATAAACAACATACTTTATGGGTACAGCAAAGATCCTCTTAATAGGGTGAGTTTTGGTTTTCACATATCTTTCAGATGATACCCACAAAGTGTACACTATCAATTCAGATTAATAAGATTACCCACCACTTGCATGATGAAGGCCCATGTTACCAAAGCCATTCACCATTCACCATTCCCCAAAATCTATACACAATGCATCATGTGCAGCTTATAAACTCTTTTACCAAATCCAATTTTGTTGTGCAGATGGACAGGGCCAAGATGAGCCCAACCTTGGCCTAGAATTTTGGAAACCTGTCTAAGCCCAACTGGCTGGACCTGATTTTAACCAGAATGCCAGAGCCTTAAACTAGTCTTATTAGAAAACAAACTCTAAGCAGTAAACTGGCAAATTAACTCCCCCAATCACAAGTGTATATGACATTTCAGCCAATTCAACAGTAGAGAATTAGGCTTCACATATTGATTTCAGGCTGGTCCTTGGATTAATTTTGGGCTGAAGTTAGGCTCAACCTGGGCCAATTTAGCCCAGGGCTGCACATAAACCATTTATTAACTTTTCTTTTTCGGTCCATAAATTAATGCATGCATTAATAATCACATAAACTCCAAATATTTATATGTACACTGATATGCATCTTTATAAGAGATTAACAAGGGAATCATGAGAAAACACAATAGGCTCACTAGTAGGGTTACTAAAGACAGCCAAAAGGTATACAACATGATTAGCTTTTGAGACAAAGAACAACTAAACATGACTAAGAACAGGTCTAACAATCCAAAGGCATCCCATATCTACTAAGGGTGGGTATATAGGTTGTGAGAAGTGTAACTTCAAGCAGGAACATTCAAGGAAAGCACGCCATCAGAAATTCGGTATTTATTCATAGTCGTGGCATCTACCATTCCATTTACTTTATGTGTGTACTCACTAGAAAAACAGTTTGTATGGAGTTTTGTATGTAGAGACTGCATTCCAGTCAAATCCTCTTACTATAAAAGAAAAAGAAGTAGGAAGTGAAGCTGAAGAAGGATTCGATGGAGTAGAGGAAAAGAAAACCTTCGCCACAAAGAGACAAACAGAAATCGATGATAACACACGGATAGATAGAGAGAGAGAGAGAGAGAGACCATACCTGAGGATGGTCACTGGTGATCGATCGCCGGAACGGAGGGAATTGTTCGTATAAAAAAGTCGATCTCTGTCTACCCGCGCCCCTGGTTGCCTGCGCGCTACGAAAAACACTGCCAATTCCTTCTGATGTTTGTTTTTGGGAGCTGCTCCTGGCACCGTTGAAATTTCTAACCTCCCCTCATTTTACCTCTCTTCTAACTTCCACTCACCTATTTTTCCCCTCACCTATTTTTAATCATCCCTCCAACACTTCCCATAATACACTTTTAGATCCTCTCCCACACCTCTAATAAAACCTTAAGCTCACTCCTACACTTCTAACTTCCCATCATCTGCCTCCAACTACAAGCGTTATTCTCTCTCTCCCTCACGAACACTCTCCCTGTCCCACAGCTGTTACATTCCAAACACTCTCCCCCTCCCTCACATTACCTCTACAATCTTCTCCTTCTTCCTTTCTCTCTCCCTCACATTCCTTCTCAAATCCCCCTTACATTCCCACTTTTAAGAGATATGGCTCGAGATGGGATATGCTAGTCACACCTCAAATTTTTTTTAACTCCCCTCACACTCAGTCGTCGCTGATTTTACCTCATAAATTTTTGAACTTACCTCATCCCTTCCCCATTATACCCTTTATCCCACACCTCCTCCATTTTTAACAAATAAAACTCCAACTCTCACACCTTATGCATCCCTCATCCCACAGTTCTCTCTCCCACAAACAAGACCACCGCCGAGCAGCTCTCCCCCTCTCTCACTCGCCGCCGAATCTGATTTTTCTACTGCACGATCACTCTCTCTTCGATTCTCCGACTTCCTCTCCCTCTCCCTCACCTTTTCTCTCCCCCTCCTTCTGCATTTAAAGATCCTAACATCCTAACGTTTCCTCTCAATCTCTCCCTCACCTTGCCTCTCAATATGGTTCGTACGCGAGGCAGACGACCCCGTACGCGAGGTGGACGATCAGCTGCGACTGACAGAGGTATTTTTTTATATAAAAAAAAATTGGATTTGGGGTGCTCGGCCTATTTTTAGGTGCTCAGTTGGCCTGGCCATACGAGGGCTGCCCTGCCCGGCTGGGGTAGCCGAACAATGGCCTCTTGCTCAGCGACCACAATCTAAGCACCAAAAAAAAAATAACATTAATAACACTGAAATAAGTTTAAAAATAAATTAAGAAAAAGTTTTTGAAAAAAAACATACATGGTAACCTCTTTCTTCCGGTTTCTCTGCAACTTTCATGTTCTTAGTTTTCTCTTGAAATGTTTGATGTGTTTGTCTCAAATTATCTATGGTATATAATCAAATATTAAATAACATTTGTGTCTGATATAGATGCAGGAGATGAGTATTTTGTTCCCACTGCATCTGCCCGTCAGCGTTGGTCTATAGAGAGGATAGGCCCATCGAGGCATGAGGCATCTACCAGTTATGCACATGTAGAGGTTGCATCTACCAGTCACTCATACGCAGAGGCTGAGGCTGTAGCAGATGACCAAACTAGAGGAGAGGTACTGGATGATGTTACTGAGGCGTCTGTACTGGAACGCCTATTGATCCAACACTTTTTACCAACTATTCCACATATGTTGCTACATTTATATGGCAACATCAGGTAATATTATTAACGTTAAAAATTTATACTTATTAATAATATTTGGCATATTTATAGTATTTATTTTAATTGCAGGAGCGGTCATTACTGAAGTTGATCAGCCATATATTGAAGTTGGTTGAGTGGAAGTACCAGCAAGAAGGCATGGATAATAGTTTATGGAGGGGATACATTGAACGGTCTGGACTATTTCCACTGGTTGACAGTATGTACTAAACTGTGAACCGTGTCATTATCACTGCATTTGTCGAGCGATAGTACCTCGAGACGAACATATTCCATATACCGTTCGGGGGGACGACCATCACACTGGATAATGTCAGCACCCTATTTGCTATTCCCATGGTTAGGAGGACCGTCACCCGTAGCATACAAGATGATGATGATGAGATGTGACTTTATTACGTCGTACACTTTGAGTGACAGTGGCGAAGGCCCGCGATGAGCTGAGATTAGCTCGTGGTTCCGTGGTGAGGTTAGAGTGGCTACGGTCGAGATTCGAGGGGGTGACTGACTATACTAATCCGGAGGTGATCAGCTGCTCTGTCAGGGCATACTTGCTCTATATGCTCGGGTGCACCCTGTTTACTGATAAAATAGGGACTCAGGTGCCAGCCGATGACCTCCACTACTTAAAGGATCTAGAGAGCATACATATTTATGCTTGGGGAGCCGCTGCGTTGGCATATTTATATCGACAGCTGGGGTTTGCTAGTAGGATAGGTGTAAAGCAGATCACTGGATACCTTACATTATTAGAGGGGTGGATCTATGAGCACTTTTCTAGCATTGCTCCGCTCTGAAACATTAGATGTCGGCCTTAGGACCCACGCATCCAGCATTTTAGGCCACATAGGGAGACGGGTGGTATTACGGACAATGTGATGGCACTTCGGGAGACTATCGATGCATGGGGCTCCGATGACGTATG